>JAVJIF010034417.1:0-166825 GCA_038442645.1 Agave tequilana
TTCTACACAAGTCTCATCTAAACATTTAACTTTCAAATTCAAGATGAAAGTAAGAGGAATTTAGCATGCTGCCCCTAAATAGTCCATTTCATTGTTTTCCCCAAGCATAGATACTTCAGTTATCCTACCATTTCCTTTCAAACAAAGGATCAGAAAATAACAGAATGAAGGAAAAAACAAGGCTTTTCTTTGCCATATGGATTACAAAAAAGATCATATGATACATTGCACTAAAGACTCAAGAGGACTTAACATAGTAAAAGAATTGAAGCAAATTAAGATCATTTGGGTTGGGATATGAGGTACGCCTAGCTCATCATGTCTTTTTCCATGAGTGTGATCTGATTTTGACGTCATGCAAAATGACATTCTCAGCCAACAATGTTGTACTAAAAGAAGGTTGTTTTAATGATAACATGCAAGTTAGAGAAACAAGGAGACCCAGGTTTGAATCATGGAGGGGAGAAACTTAAGTGCACATCTATCTCAAGAAAAAAAGAAAGAAAGAAAAACTGGTAATTTGTGGTTACAACTCTTAAAATGAACATAGACAAACTTATGGATTGCAAAACATCATATAATTATAACTCTTAACACTATAATGCACAAGAAATCTTATACTAAAATAAACCGAATTGTTCAATCATTCATCCAAACCTTTCTGTATCAGGATACACGGGCCACTGGTAAAAGCAAGATGAGAAACCTTATTCATCAAGTACGAATGTAAATGTTGTCAAAATTATTTTCAAGTCCATCACAAGCTTACTAATGAATCCAATTTAAGTGCATTGATAAACTGCTATATAAGCAAGGAAAAAAGAGATGATTGAATGCCTTATAAATCCTAAATCTTCAAATGTTTATAGAGCTCCTTTCACTGACCTCTTGTGTGCTATTTTCCAGCATTGGTGGAATTTGTGCTTCTGCCACTTCAGCAGCGGTTTCTTTCACCCCAGCATTTCCTGCTTCACGCGGTAGAAGGAAACAGAAAAATTTCCTAGAAACTCCCCTGCGGCCACGAGAACGGTTCAATTAGAACCATAAGCCTTCTTAGTTCCATCAGCGACTTCTATACGTCTCTTCTTCCTAAATTGCCCGATTGGGACAGCATCATCCTCTTTATCATCACTGTCACAACCACCCTCACCCTCACCCTCACTTTCAGCATCAACCTCCATGAAAGTGCCGCTCCTTTTTTGCTCAGGAGTCAACACAATACCCTCCTCAGCTCTCTCAGGCAATTCCTCATCAACTTCATCCACAGGCCTGGCACTGCTCCCTCCATCCCCTTAACAGCCCTCGATTTCTCCGCCTCCAGCTCCACATACTTCCTCCTCCACTCATCAACCTCATCCTGCGCCCGTCTTCTCCCACACTCAAGATCCCTATTCTCCACCTTGAGCTCAATGAACTTCTCCTTGAACTCCTTCTCCTTCGTCTCGATCTCCTCCAACAAGCCCTAATCCTTTCCTGATCCCTCAACACTCTCTCTCTAAGAATGTCGCAGTCCTGCTCCAACCTAGCCACCCGATCTTCGAGGCTCGAGCAGTCCCTCCTATACTTCTCAACCTCTTGCCGGGCCACGAACTTCTCAACCTCGGCCTGGGACTCCAGCACGCTAAAGCGATCTTTCTCATCTCTCAGCGCGCGTTCGAGATCAGCAACCTTGATTTTAAGGCTAGATTCAGACCCCTCTCCTCCCTCATTGTTGTTGGTCTCAGCATCAACCATCACCTCGGTTCTGTTGTCCCCTGTGATTGAATAAAATGCTTACAAATAATGTATAAAGGGAAGAAGAAAGGGAGAAAAAAAAAAGGAGCTAGGGTTTTAGTTTCCTTGAGCTCACCGAGAATGGAAGACATTGGGGAAGACGAAGAGGGCGGAAGTAGGGATCTCCAGCCGAAAAGGGCAAAAAAATTGCCCTTTTATTAACTTGGAGAATCCTGCAGGTTTTGATGAACAACCGAAAAAGGAAAAAAAAAATATGAGTTTTTTTTAAATTAATTCAGAAACACGACCCGTTTTGGACACGTTGAACACCTGCGCTGCACATTCGGTTCGGGTGTGGCATTCGAGACATTTTTGGTTTATTTCTCTTTTGTCAGATTCGGGATGCAGCGTCATTGACTCATTGCGCCGTGGATGATAATGGGTTGGGTTTGGTCGGGCTGGGCCGAAGACCCTTGGCCTTGATCCCCGTCCAAACAAGAAAACAAATTAGGGTCTTTTTTGCGTGGAAGAGGGTGAAATCTCTGCACTCTCTTCTCTAAAAGTTTAAGCTTGAATAGTTCAAGTGTTTGTTTTCTGCTTGAGAAAGTTTCCTCAAATTGAAAATAACTGAATGCTAGATTCTAAGATAATCACTAAAAATTAAAAAAAAAATTCTTCCAACTGGCATTTGTTTTTGCAGTTAGGTTTCTTTTTTTTTTTTTTACCAGAAGAAAGTCGTTGTTAACCGCCAGCCTATACACTCATCATATTCACATATATCGCCCACGTTGGTGAACAAACTCAACGGCTTATCGTGTGTGGCCACATGGGTGACTTTACAATTAGATTTTTAGTCTATCATCTTTCATAGATTCTCCTCTAAAGAGTCATTTTATATGTTTGGACAATGGTGGATGATACCTCAATAATGTGTTAACTGGGCTCTTCCCTGCCAGCAACTTTATATTTGTACCTTACTGACACCACTACTGTCACTGACTCTTCTAGGATTCTTTCAGAATTTAGATTATTCTTGATAAAGAATCCTGACATGTCAGGTCCCTAATCTTGATAAAGAATCGACTTACTTCTCGTATTTCTATTGTCTTATCCACCACATCTAATTTAGCATCTGAAAGGTTTCCCAATATACTTCGATATTATTCTGAAATTAGAGCTAGTCAAGCACACCCTTCTGCTCTCTCTGTCAGGGCTAGTTCAAAGACAATCCAAACACAAACCTGATAACATGCCACATTTGTGTAGTTCTGCATTTGTCAGAACCTGAACTCGAACTGAAAATTGCTTTTTCCAACACAAGTAGCATTGACACCTCGTTTATTTACTTGATATTCATCCATTCACCATGTTTTAAGTACGTTAACCATCGAGAATCCATGCATGCCCAAGTGCCCAATAACGTAGGATTGTTATTGGTTTTATGGCAAGCCCCACTTTTTTTTTCTGGAAATTGTTACCAGTTCAAATGATTGGCATGAGGTTGACAGTCACAAATTTTGTCTATAGTATAGTAACTTGAAGATGAATGACTGTTGTGGTTGAGTTCTGACAGACTGATGGAAGTGAAGCCTGGATCTGACCTGCTTAGCTTCTTCAACCTTGAGCTTGAAATTTAGAAACTTGACCCAAGGCACCTAATGAAGTGGTCCCCTTTGCGTTAGGCTTGGCAGTATTGGGCCCACATTCAACTGCACCAATAAAATTCTTCAATGGCGGAATGTTACCCTTGGACGTGAGCTCTTAATTGCGAATGGAGCGCTCTTTTTTCTTTTTCTTGACATAAGAGGCCTCATTGGTTGACAGGGATCAAAATTATTGGTAACCTTTAGTTCTTTTGCTGTAGATAACAGACTTTACAGCTAGAAATTGCACAAATTTGGAATAAAGGCTTTGGTGGTGCTTGTGTTGTTTAATGAATGAAAATCTAAACAAAAGACATGTTAAAAGTAAGTCAACTCCACTAGTGTTTCTTCTTAGTACTCAGGTAATATTGGAAATTGTCCCTACCAAACTGAAAGAGAGAGATTCGATCAAGTTTCTTAAAATTTCTCTTCTTGTTGGCAGATTCTTCCTGCTATGTATTCATTGATGTTGTATAGCTGAAAAATATTGGCCAAAAAAAAAAAAAAAAGAATGATGATTGAGTTTTTTTAGTAAAATGATTATATCCTACTTTCAGGTATTTACATGAAGTTTGCTCCCCATCTATAGTTCACAAGAACTTCAAGTCAGCTAACATTTCGCTGGATGCTAAGCTCAATCCTCATCTCTCCGAGTGTGGATTAACAAGCTTTGTCCCAGATTTGGATTATCAGGTATATATGCTCCTATTATCACATTGCAAGCTTCGACGACTTTGCTTCTTGGTGAATCTAAAACCCGAAAGGTTAAATTCCATGAAAAAGTTGTATGAGTTGTTCTGCACAATAACTTTTTTATCAAATCTTATGCATTTTGAAGATAAAAGAAATGGATTATTTACTACCTGTTTTTGTTATGCCTCTTGCGATCTTTATGAAGTATTGTCAGGGTTACTCCTTCACAATTTCTTGGACAAACTCCATTATCAGCAAAAATTCCTTAGATATATCGATTACCAAGGGTTCATTCTAACTTTGGGAGATCTTGGTTTGATAGAAATTGTCAAATTTAATTATGAATGTCGATGGATGGGGATGATAAATAAATAAATCTGAATAATTTCCCAGTTGCCTGAAGTATTGTCAAGAAATTAAAATGTATAGCTGTTTGAGACCCGGAAACATATATGATCTAGAAGTAGCTGGGTCCTAGAGATATATAGCTATGAGCATGTGTCAAACTACACGAACCATGTTGTCTTTTCTTTTCCCCAGTTCAACTCCAGACCTAGCTGCAGCATGTATGCAATCTGTTTTCATTGAAATTTCATGTTTACATTTTGCTGATCATTTATTATTCTGTTGGTAAAGGCGATGCTTCACAATATGGGCTCTGGATATACTTCTCCAGAGGCTGCAATGTCTGGGCTATTTACTCTGAAGAGTGGCGTGTACGGCTTTGGGGTGGTAATGCTGGAACTTCTGACCAGGAGAAATCCTTTTGACAGGTAAAATCATATCTCAGGGATCTGAATTGAAAATTGCGATATGACAATATGAAGTCCTCATCAAATCAATATTGTTAAGCTCCTTTTCCTATATATCTCTATAGACTCAACACATGTTGTACATGTTGATCATCATCTTCTTCTTCTACTCGCCCTTTTCTTCTATGATCCTATCCATTTATATCTATGGATGTTCTTCCTCTAGAGTATAAATTATACATTATAGCATATAGATTGAGAAGCTAAGCCATTTTACATGCTGTAAAACAATGGATGTCTTCCTCTAGAGTATAGTAGTTGTAGAAGGATATAGATACATCTGTTACATATTTTGTAGAGCATAAGATTTGTGTATGTGGTCCTCAAAAAAGACGTTCCAGCGCATTATTTTTGCATTAGTAAGATCCTGAGCTCGAAAGTAGCACAGCTTTACATTTGATAGTTCTTGTAATTGATCGGCAAACTAAAGTGTCATCTTATCTTCAAAATTTCAACATTGTCTAGCCAAGTCAGAATTCAGACCGCTCATTGTTAGGATTTTGCCTTATTTTCAAGAAGATATTATGGTTCAATAAATCCAATTGAGCTAAAGAAGACGATGGTTTGAAGTAAAAAAAACAAATCAAGGTAGACCAGTTTTTCTTTTCAGACGCTTACGAGTTTTCTTTTTGAAAGAGTACGAATAGGATTTAGATTCTATTCAATGAAAATTTGTTTCTAAAAATTAAAGTATTTAGAATTCTTCTACATCAAAGAGATCAACTCTAAATATGACTGATCAAGATTCTTCAACCATCAAATGGCCAAGATCATCTCATAGTCTAAATAGGAGTTATACTGTAAAATCCTACAAATAAAAAATGTAACTCAGTATTGTAAATCATTCTCAACTAAAGGAGATCAGAAGAAGTCAATAAAGAGAGGAGCAATGTAAAGGTGCATAGGGAGTAGGTATACTATTTTAATGTAGGTCTAAATTTAAGGGGAAGATGAATACTCTTGTGGGATCAAGAGGAATGTTAGATCTCTTTATATCAAATTTATTATAAAACTCTCTCAAGTTCTCTCCCAATGAACGTAGTCAAATCTTCGTGTTATTTCTTATTACTTTTTTGTCTAAGCATAGCTAGTTTGCTTTACAAAAGCTTTTTTTGCTAGTATCAACATATTGTCAAGTTCTGCAAACGTCGATCTTGAAAGTAACAATTGGTATCATAACACTGATTTGTTACAACAATTGGTATAAGAGTATATCAATTACGCAACAATTGGTATTAGAGTTAAAGGTTGACGAAGGATGATATGTCAAAAATAAGAAGTTCTACGATAAAGTTCGAGGTCGAGAGGTTCAATGGCAAAAAAAATTCAGTTTATAGCAAAAGAGGATGAAGACGTTACTTGGTGAAACAGAGTCTTCACAAGACCTTACAGGAAAAGTCAGCAAAACCTGCAGGTACGTCAAATGAGAATTAGGAGGAGTTAGATTTATAGGCGGCAAGCACGATCTAATTATATCTCGCAGACGGGTGATGTACAATGTGATGGATAAAGAAATGGCTACGGAATTATGATCAAGATTAGAAACGTTGTATATGACGAAAAGTCTTTCCAACAAGTTATATCTTAAGAAATAACTATTTGGACAACGCATGAACGAAGGGACAATAGTGTTGGAGCATTTAAATTTTTTTAAAAATGATCATCAGCGAGCTTCTAGCTGTTGATGTCAAGTCGACGAGGAGGACAAGGCGTTGATACTTCTCAGTTTACTTTCACAGTCATATGATCATATCGTCACCACCATACTTTACAGTAAAAAAACTCTCATCTCAGAGGAGGTCACGTCAACTCTTTTATCTAATGAGATCAGGAAAAGGCCAAATTAAGAGGAGCAGGAAGGATGGGATTAGTGATCACTGGAAGGAAAGGTAGAGGAGAAGGAAAGAAAGGTCAGGCTCGCTAAAGGCGTGTCACTTTTATCATACAGAAAGTCATTAAAGAATGACTGCAAACATCAGCAAAAATGGTTGAAGAAGAAGGGGTAAGCTCCGGAGGCAGACGTAGCAAGTGGTGATCAGATACTGAAATATTAATGGCTTCTTATGTTGAAGACAACACTTCTCAAGATAGAGACTGTAATACCCCGTTCCCGGAATACGTACTTAGTTGCGTATTCAGATTTTCGATCGTATTTTTTTTCGATTTGTTTCCTATATTATTCCGTATTATGAATTCCTTGTATGATTGCTTTATCTTGGTTGCGGATTCGTGGATTCGGAGTCAGCCCTAGTCTGAACCGAAGACCCGATTATAGTATAGTATTCGATTGGCCTTTCCGGTGATTAGATTTGACCGATTTCAGTTTCAGATGTTATTTTCCAATATATAGATTTTCTGTGATTTTCTGGATTTTTCTGGAATTAAAATGAATTTCTTCAAAACCGGTGACGGCCAGTGTCGCTGACCGATTCCCAGATTTTTAATTCTCAAACTGTTTGGAATTTCATGATGGTCCTTTAGACTTTATCTTTTAGAATTGCATTTCCTACCTACATTCTTTTCTGAGAATTTTATGATTTTATGGAAATTCTTTCGGAGTCGGTAGGTAGCTGATTCCAGGATTTTTAATTTCAAAACCATAAAGTATTTCTTCAAACGGATTTCACTATTGGCCTTTATATGTTATTATTGATTTTTGGTAATTATTTCGAGTCGTTCCGAATACTTGAATTTCGGACGATTCCGGCATTTTCCGAAATGATTTCCACATCTTTGACTTTAACCCAGGTATCAGTCTTTTCACCAGTTTCATCTTGAGTCCAAGAGAAAATATCTTCTCTTTATTAATTCCTTTCCTTTTCCTTTTTCTATTTTCCTTTCCTTTTTCTCCAAGACAAATGGATTTTCCAATTTCCAAATTCCAAAACCCTTTCCAAAATGCCACCTCATTTCCCACCTACCCCATTAAATGCACTTCCCTCTCTCTCTTCCCCCATGGCCGGCCAAGTGGCCAAGGTGAGGGGCACATCACCTCCTCCTCTTTTGCAAGAACACCCCTTCCTCCTATCCTAATTTCACTCCCTATACAGAATCCCATCATATATATATTTTCCCTTTTACACTTCACTCCATTTTCTTCTCCACTTCAAACAAAAGAGAAAACCCTCTCCAAGTCTCTCCTTCACCTCAACCTAACCCTAGCTCCAAGAACTCCACCAGATCTCCACCTCCAGCTCAAGCTTCTGATTTGGAGCTCGGATCGTAGCTCTCTTCGTCGCCAAGGATCGCTTGGAGCTATTCGTCGACACCCTCTTCCCGGACTCGTAGTGATTCAATCAAACGATTCCATGTGAGTATCTTTACTCACCAAGACTTGATCACTTCCTATTGTACTTATACCTTCATATCTTGTACACACATAACATAAAAATCACATTTTTAGGCCATCAAACCCAAACCCTAGATTCAGTTCTGTACTCTGCTCACGACCAGTATTAGTCGACTTAACCTAGAACCTAGTCGACTAGAACACTTAGCTGAAACTTAACTTTTCTGGAAAACACCGTATTAGTCGACTTACCCCAAATATTAGTCGACTAATCTTCCCTGGAAACAAATCTCAACTCTCTGGAAATCTCTATTAGTCGACTCCTGAATCCACCTAGTCGACTAACCCTTCCTGAACCAGAAAACCCCAACTTTCCGTATCACAGACTTAGTCGACTTAAGTATCTGTTAGTCGACTTGACTCTTCTATTAGTCGACTACTCCCTTGACCCTAGTCGACTAACATTTCCTGAATCAGAAACTCAACTCTCTGTTACACAGTTTTAGTCGACTGTACCCTACTGTTAGTCGACTAACCCTTCTATTAGTCGACTACTCTCTTGACCTAGTCGACTAACTTTGTCTGATTGTTATAGTTGATTCCTATCTAAACTTTTGATCTTATGCTTGGTTCAGGTATTTGTATACAGTGCTTCATGACTCGTTACTTGGTGTATATTACTTCTAGTTACTCCATAATTCTATGATTATGTATTGCCCTGTAATTGCTTGTTTCATTCTTATACTTGTACCTTGCCGTGATACTATTGCTTCCTTATTTTATAACATGCGTGGCAGACCCTTTGAGGTCGTTGAACCCTAAGTTGTTTCTATGTTTCCACTCGCCTTACCTTAATACAGCCTTGTCAATTATCTATTCCTTTTAACACATGTATATCACATGACACCTAATATGTTATCACCTGACCAACTGACATGCCACTACCTTGTTAGGCCCTCTTGTTAGGTCATGAGTGACCCGGCCAATTATTAATTCTTCGTTATGTTTTATTGCTTGTTATATATTACCACCTTGTCATGCTATCTCTTAAACCAAGCATGATACACTTGACTTTATGATTATCGTGTTTACGGGAACCCTGCCTTGTCTTATGGAACTAAGTGCCACACCATACTCGGTGGGGGCCACCTCTAGAATCCTTTCCCTCAGAGCAAAGTGCCACATGGAACAAAGTGCCACACCACACGGTGGGGGCCACCTCTTGAATCTGTGGGGGCCACCTCTTGAATCTGTAGGGCTATTCCTGTTATGTTCACTTATTCCCATAAACTGATAATCCTTAATAAGCTACAACTTGTATGGGGTATGGGTGGAAGTGATGGATGCCGGAATGATACCTTGCTTATAGTAGGGGGACGAAAATATAGTAGATAACTGTTAGTGGGACCTTGGGCCCACATTAGATGACTGTTAGGGGGACTTGGGCCTCCAAACGGTTCCAGGTGTATGGAAACTACTATAAGAAGTGTTATCAGTTCTCCATCTACTTCCGACAACGACCCTCGACTTTCTTATATATGGATGTATGTGAGTTGGGATCGATACCGAGACACATACCGAGATATATGGGTCAGACGAGTAATAATAATAATAGGCTCAATTATGGTTATTGTTATGATTATTGTTTCATGTCATAGTCCCTGTTATGACTCATGTTATATTGTGACTCCTACTTTACTTGTTATGATTCCAGTGATGATTCCGGTTTTGATCTTGTCATGATCCTTGTCATTCTTGTTATGCATTCCTTTTTGACTATCATATGGTTTGCAACTCTGATTCTATATGCTTGGGATTACCGTGGCATGAGATAACGGTATATAGATGAGGGTTTCCTTGTTTGGATTATTCCCTCGATGTATTAGTCTCATGGGACCGTGACTTAAGCATATACAATCACTTTTGCTTGTAATCAGCTTTACTTGTAATTTCCGTTTATGATTATGTTAATACCTGTCCTTATATACCATACTTGTGTTCAAACCCCTATTCATGTCTCTTAGCCACTTGGCTGTAGCTCATTTATTGTTATATGTCTTGATTCCTTGGATTTGCATATTCAGATTCCGGAGCTTGGATCGAAGTGGAGTTGTCCACCGTAGATCGAGCTCTCCTTAGCGAGCAGGCATCTTAGCTCCAGTTCCTTGCACCTGACTCCTTTTGACTCACGGGATCTTCATCCTACTCGTGAGCATTTTGTCTTCTTATTGTATATTTGACTTTTGGACTTGCTATGATAAAAGACATATGTAAAATGTAATGTTTATCATACTGTGATGACTTTGTAGCTGTACCTTTATGTTGGCATATGTGTGTATACCACGCTTTGTGTTGCACTCTGATCCTCTCTTGTTGTACTTTATGCTAGCATATATACGTGGGGGCACCCTCTGACCTACGTATATACGTTGCAGTGACGTCCCCGTATCCGTGGAATCGGGGCGTTACAGGTTGGTATCAGAGCTTAGGCTCTCCCACCTATAGTACAATCAAGCGGCAAATTCTAGTAATTTGCTAATGCCAACTACAATGTACAAAGTCATCTAGTCCTTCTTGATTCTACGTCTAGTCCTCCTTGATTTCTTCTTTCATATCCTGAAGTCCTTCCATTCCATTTTCCAGCTCCTTCCAGTTTATCCATACCTAGTATCGAATGGAGAGGAGATCGGGCCGCAGCAACTCTGGATCAGCATCGATGGAGCAGCGGGAGAGAATGTGGATATATTGAGGGTTATCCAGATGATGATGGAGAACCAGCAGCAGCAGACCGAGCTTCTCCGGCAAGAGTTAGCAGCACCTAAAGAACAGAGGCCGGGGAATATATCAGACTTCAGGAGGCTGCAGCCAGCCATATTCACGGGTGGAGAGAAACCCTTGGATGCTGAGCAATGGTTGACTGACACATCAGACTTGTTGAATGCAGCCCGTGTCCCAAAGGAGAACCAAGTTGAGGTTGCCAAGATTCAACTGAAGGATATAGCCAGGACTTGGTGGCTAGCAGAGGAGGCCAGATTGGAGAAGCCTGTCACTTGGGACACCTTCTCCAAGAGTTTTTACAGCAGATTCTTCCCTGTCACAGCCCAGAAGGACATGGAAGAGCAATTCATCAGACTTCGGCAGGGGAGTAAGTCCGTGGATGAGTATGCCGCGGAGTTTCTCAGATTGAGCCGCTTTGCCCCGTATATGGTGACGGATGAAGAGAAGCGGGCAAGCAGATTTCAGCAGGGATTACAGATGGACCTACAAGTATTCTTGATGCCCCAACAGCTGAAGACATATTCAGAGGTTCTCACCATAGCTCGAGAAGTGGAGCGTGGACTAGAGAAGAAGCAAGCAAACCAGATGAGGAGCCAGGCCAAGAAGAGGCCTTTGAGTTGATGGATGAGGAGGATGCGGATAGGGCAACCCAGGGCCCGATGATGAAGAGACCATTCCAAACTCCTCTTCCTCAGATCACATGCAATTTCTGCCACAGGCCCGGACACTATAAGAGAGATTGTCGGGTGGCCAATGGATTATGTTTGGCATGTGGGGCAAGAGGTCATGCACTCAGGGATTGCCGGTACAGAAAGTTTGAGCATACAGCACCAGTCAGACCAGCTCTTCCAGCTCCAGCACGTCCAGCTCCAGCACTTCCAGCGCCACCACTGAGGAGGAACCCTGAACCTGTTGATCGAAGAGTTCCATTTCCACCCCAACGGTATGATCATCAGCAGGGAGGAATGAGAGCCAGAGCAGATCAGGGCAGAGGCCAAGTTCACTTCATGGCAGCAGAGACCTCAGACGATGCAGCAGAGTGTGAAGACCAGTATCCAGAACAGGAGCCTTAGGGATATCATGGTAACCCCTACCCCATATCTTGCATTTGAGTTGGTTATCATTCTGAATATTTTCTCTTGTCATTCTTTCTGTAATACCCCGTTTCCGAAATACGTACTAAGTTGCGTATTCTGATTTTCGATCGTATTTTTCGATTTACTTCCCGTATTTGACCAATTTCAATTTCAAATATCATTTTCTAATATATTAGATTTTAGGTGAATTTCTGGAATTTTCTAGAATTAAAATGAATTCTTCAAAACCGGTGTCGACCAGTATCGCTGATCGATTCCTGGAATTTTAATTCCCAAACAGTTAGGAATTTCAAGAGAATCTTTTAGACATTATTTCTTAGAATGACATTTCTTATCTAAATACTTTTTTTAGAATTTTATAAATTTATGAAAATTCCAACGGAGTCGGTAGTTAACTGATTCCGGGAATTTTAGTTCCAAAACTATAAAGTATTTCTTCAAACGGATTTCACTATACGTCTTCTTATATTATTCTTGATTTTTGGTAAAATTACGAGTCGTTCCGAGATACTTGAATTTCGGACGATTTCGGTATTTTCCGAAATGTTTTCCGCATTCTCGATTTAAACCGGGAATCAGTGTTTTCAATATTTTCATTTTTCAAAATTAAGAAAATATCTTTTCTTTTACAAATTCTTTTCCTTTTTCTTTTTCCTTTTTCTTTCCTTCTTTCCTTCCACCTACTTCCCAAAATATCTTCTTTCAAAATATCCAAATTTCCACACCCTTCCCCATTAATGCCTCTCTTTTTCTCTCTCTTCCATGGCCGGCCACCATTGGCCAAGGGAGACAACCCCATCCTCCCTATTTGCACAAAACCCCTCTCCAATTCTTTAATTTCATCCCCTTTACAAAAATCAAATCCTATATAAACTTTCCTTTACAATTCTTTCTCTTTTTTCACTTCTCCATCTCAATCCCTAACTCCCAACCACCTCAAAGCCTTCACCATCTTCTTCTCAAGCTACCACACTCTTGGTTTTGGATCGCATCTCACTTCGTCGGAGGTATCGCCAAAGACCTAGTTGGTGACATCGTCGGCAAACGATCCTTCAAGACTCGTAGAACCTTCAAATAACCTTTCCTTGTGAGTATTTTTACTCACCAAGACTAGATCACTTCTTTGTGTACATGTGAAGATCATTCATATACACTTGTGTCATAAAAATCCCATTTTTAGGCCAACAAACAACCATCTGAAATTCTGTTCTGTTTTCTGTTTTTCTCCAGGATTAGTCGACTTGACCTAGAGACTAGTCGACTAACCCACTTTAGTTGAAACGTAGCTTTTCTGATTTTCACAGTTTTAGTCGACTAACCCATTTTTACCAGTCGACTAGACCCCCTAGTCGACTACATTTTGACCCCTAGTCGACTAATTTTCCTTGAACCAAAAAATTACCAACTCTCGGCTCTAGTCGACTTATCCCAAATTATTAGTCGACCAGAGACCTCTAGTCGACTATACGTAGTACCCTAGTCGACTAACATGTCCCGGAAATAATAATCCAACTTTTATATCACAGATTTAGTCGACTTGCGTACCCGTTAGGTCGACTTATAGTTCACCAAGTCGACTACCCTTCCAACCCAAGTCGACTACCAAACTCTCTGGAAACCACTTTAGTCGACTCCTGCGGACTATTAGTCGACTGAAGACCCTTATTAGTCGACTAATCTCCCACCTAGTCGACTAATTCTGACTATTTAACTTAGTTGTTTCCTTTTCTGATTTTGGACTTTAACCTCTATGCATGTGATACTTTGTTCATGTTTATGCTTCATAATCGATACCTCATGACATATTACTCGTTGGATCTCACCACTTATACTCCATGACTTGTTACCATGTATTTTCATGTTAGGACTTGTTAATTAATATATACATCTCCACCTTATCATGCCATCACTTACATCAAGCATGATAGACTCGACTTTTGTATAAAATAGACCAATTTACATTGGGTCCGGGGGAAGACATGCGGATATCGATGTGTTCGTGTTTACAGTGGCTTTTAGGAGTGTTGTGCAACCCATGTTCCGGTCTAACCTGTGGGCCTCCAGGGGACCGAGGGGAGTGCTTGCTCCCTTTATTTCTGGTACCATCATGAAAAGGGCATACATAAGTCCCTCCAGTTGAGCCTAGCGGCTGGCTTCCGTCACCAAGCAACGGAACAATCAATGCGTTATCCCGGGTATGTACGGGGTCCACTGTAAACATAGTTCGTCGATACAACCGCTGATTTCCAACAACAACCTTGTATTACTATGATATGGATCTATGTGCACTGGGACGCTGGACCACATAGCTAGATATCCGAGTAAAACAAGTAATAATAATAAAACGTTAATTGTAGATCTATAGTACGACTTTATCTATTCATGCTTTTCATATCTGTTAGTTGATATACCTTATATAGACCCATCTTACTTGTACTCGTTCCTTGGCCACTTGGCTGTAGCTATCTATTGTTTATATGTCTTGATCCTTTGGATTTGCATATTCAGATTCCGAGACCTGGAACGAAGTGGATCCTTCCACGGAAGATCAGGCATACTTCGGTGAGCAGGCTGACCAGCTCTAGTTCCCTCGTACTGTACTCCTTTTTTTGGCTCACGAGTCTCCATCTCTTACGTGAGCACCTTGTGTATATCTTTGTATATATTCTTTTGGACTTGGTTGTGAAAACAAAACACTTGTAAAGTGTAACAGTTATCATAACTTGTATAACTTTGTATTTGTACTTCTATAGTTGGCATATGACTATACCACGTTTTGTGTTGTATTCTGATTCTTGTTGTACTTTATGCTTAGCGTATATACGTGGGGGCATTTTCTGACCTACGTATATACGTCGCAGTGACGTCCCCGTATTCGTGGATTCGGGGCGTTACAGGTTGGTATCAGAGCCTAGGCTCTCAAACCTAAAGTACAATCAAGTGGCAAATTCTAGTAATTTGCTTATGCCAACTACAATGTACAAAGTTATAGAGTCCTTCTTGCTTCCTTCATTGATCAATTCCTTCGTATCCTAAACTCCTTTCAATTGTTTCCAATTCCAGTTATCATACGGTATGGAGAGACGATCGGGTCGTAACAACATCGGGCAGGTGCCCAATGGACCCGTAGGAGGAGAGAATGCTGATGTCCTGAGAATCATTCAGACTATGGTGGAAAACCAACAACAGCAGATGCAGAACCAGCAACAGCAGATGGAAAATCAGCAGCAGCAGACCGAGCTCCTTAGACAAGAGTTAGCAGCCCCGAAGGAACAGAAGCCCGGGAATGTATCGGACTTCAGAAGACTACAGCCTGCTATATTCACGGGGAGCGAGAAACCATTGGAGGCGGAGCAATGGTTGACGGACACGACAGACCTACTAAATGCAGGCCGTGTCCCGAAGGAGAACCAAGTTGAAGTCGCCAAGATTCAGCTTAAAGACATAGCTCGGACTTGGTGGCTTGCAGAGGAGGCCCGCTTGGAGAGACCTATCTCTTGGGATACGTTCTCCAAGAGTTTCTACAGCCGCTTTTTTCCCTGCTACAGCGCAGAAAGATATGGAGGAGCAATTCATCAGACTCCAGCAGGGGAACAAGTCCGTGGACGAGTATGCCGCGGAGTTTCTCAGATTGAGCCGCTTCGCGCCATATATGGTGACGGACGAAGAGAAGAGAGCAAGCAGGTTTCAGCAGGGCCTGCAGTTGGACTTACAGGCCTTCTTGATGTCTCAACAGATGAAGACCTATTCTGAGGTTCTCACCGTCGCTCGAGAGGTAGAGCGGGTGTTACAGAGGAAGCAAGAGAACCAGGCCATGAAGAGGCCGTTTGTACCCATGGGAAGAGGGGGCCCATTTAGAGCAGCGAAGATTCAGAGGCAACCTTTCAGACCGGCTCCTTACCAGACAGCCCAACCATCTACCTTCTGCAACTTCTGTCTGAAACCAGGACACACTCGAGCAAATTGCCGTAGAGCAAATGGGTGGTGCCTGATATGTGGTTCCAGAGATCATTCTATAGGGGCTTGTCCACACAGGAGATTGGAGATAGCCAACCAGACCTTGCCATTACTTCCAGGACCGAGTGGACAGCGGGCAGTACCAGGGCCACTTGGGCAGAGAAGCCAGGGACCGGTGATGAGGAGAGCACCCCTTCCTCCACAGCATGTCATTCGCCCAGTACAGAGAGGAGGTAGGACGTCAACAGGGCGTGGCAGAGGTCAGGCTTACAACTTGACGGAAGCAGAGGCTGAGGCTTCAGAGGAGGTGATTACAGGTAACATCAGAGTTCATGCAAAGCCTGTTCTCGCTTTATTTGATTCGGGTGCATCCCACTGTTACATCTCAGATAAATTTGTGGCTTTACATTCAATACCTGTTAAGGCTTTAGACCACAAATGGGAGATAAGTAAGGGAATGGGGTAGTCATATCATCTAGAGTGTGTACTGATTGTCCAGTAGAACTGTGTGATAAGACCATGGCCATAGATATGCTCGTACTAGACACCAAAGGGTACGACGTGATCTTAGGCATGACCTGGCTCAGTCAGTACTATGCTGTGATTGATTGTAGGGAGAAGAAGATCAAGTTTAGAATTCCACTTCAACCAGAGTTCCAGTTTAGTGGAGAAGTGAAGACCACCAAGGGAAAGTCTCAGATTACTTCTTCGGAGGTTCAGAAGCAGAAGGTGCCGGTGTGGGATGAATTCCCGGAGGTGTTTGCTGAGATCACAGGACTGCCACCTGTCAGGATGATTGAGTTCTCCATCGAGACTATTCCAGGAGCAGCACCTATATCTAAGGCTCCGTACAGGATGGCACCGACGGAGTTGGAGATCCTGAAGAAGCAGCTGCAGGAGTATTCAGATAAGGGAGTGATTAGGCCAAGTACTTCACCATGGGGAGCTCCAGTACTGTTGGCCAACAAGAAGGATGGTAGTAAGAGACTTTGTATTGATTACAGGGAATTGAACAAGGTCACCATCAAGAACAGGTATCCCCTTCCCAGGATTGATGATCTATTTGATCAGCTTAATGGAGCCCGTGTGTTCTCCAAATTGGATTTACAGTCGGGTTACCACCAGCTGAGGGTGAAGAAGGAGGACATACCGAAGACGGCATTCAGGACCCGATATGGCCACTATGAGTTTCTTGTTATGCCTTTCGGAGTCACTAATGCCCCTGCAGTGTTTATGGACTTGATGAACCGAGTGTTCTCGCCCTTCTTGGATCAGTTTGTTGTTGTTTTCATCGACGACATCTTGATCTATTCAAAGAACAATAGGGAGCATGCTGAACACTTGAGGATTGTGTTGCAGACACTTCAGCAGAGAGCAGCTTCATGCCAAGAGAAGTAAGTGTGAATTCTGGCTGGACAGTATAGCATTTCTTGGACATATGGTGTCAGCAGAAGGTATCTCAGTTGATCCGAGCAAAGTCCAGGCAGTAAAGGATTGGCCAGTTCCGAGGACGGTGACGGAGATAAAGAGTTTTCTTGGACTAGCTGGATATTACAGACGTTTCGTCCAGGATTTCTCTCGGATTGCAGCTCCGTTAACCCAGCTCACCGGAAAGGAGTAAGGTATATTTGGACAGAGGAGTGTGATGCAGCCTTCGAGCAGTTGAAGCAGAAGCTCATTTCAGCTCCTATCTTGAGAACTCCCTCAGGGAGAGGAGGGATGGTCATCTTTAGTGATGCATCAGGTAAAGGCCTAGGATGTGTACTTATGCAACATGATCATGTGATAGCATATGCATCTAGGCAATTGAAGCCTCATGAGAGGAATTACCCAACTCATGACTTGGAGTTGGCGGCAGTGATCTTTGCCTTGAAGATTTGGAGGCACTATCTTCTGGGAGATAAAGTGCTGATATATACAGATCACAAGAGCCTCAAGTATATCTTTTCACAGAAAGAGTTGAACATGAGGCAGAGGCGGTGGTTGGAACTGATGGCAGACTATGACATTGACTTGCAATATCATCCAGGCAAGGTCAATACAGTTCCAGATGCCCTGAGCAGGATGCCAGAGAACAGAGTGTTAGTCCAAATCACTCAACAGAAGGAGTTGATTCAGGACTTTATCAGATTGGACTTGATGGTGGTTCGAGGAGCTGAGAAGACAGGACAGCTTATGACCTTGCAGATCCAGTCTTCATTGATAGAAGAGATCAAGGAAGCTCAGAAGAAGGACCCCAGACTTCAGACATTCAGAACTCAGGTAGAGGCTGGATTGAGGACGGATATCTGTATTCGTCCGGATGGTGCATTGTACTTTGGAGGTAGGCTTTGTGTTCCCCAAGGGGAAGTTAGACAGAAGATTTTGGAGGAAGCACATAGTTCAGCCTATTCTATACATCCAGGAGGAAACAAGATGTACCAGGATTTGAAGAAGCAATTTTGGTGGAATGCCATGAAGAGAGAGATAGCTCAGTTTGTAGCTAAGTGCTTGGTGTGCCAGCAGATAAAGATTGAGCATCAGAGATCAGCTGGACTTCTTCATCCTTTGCCTATACCTGAATGGAAGTGGGAGCACATCACTATGGACTTTGTCACGGCATTACCTCGTAGTCCAAAGGTAATAATGCCGTGTGGGTTATCATTGATCGCCTCACCAAGTCAGCTCACTTCATACCATTCAGGGTGGGTCAGACTACAGAGGTTCTGGCAGATAAGTATGTGAAGGAGATAGTTCGTCTGCATGGAGTACCAGTCAGTATTGTTTCAGATAGAGATACCAGATTCAGATCTCATTTTTGGGAGAGTCTCCAAGAGAGTCTGGGCACTCGTCTGAAATTCAGTACATCTTATCATCCTCAGACAGATGGACAATCAGAGAGGACCATTCAGATACTTGAAGACATGCTTAGGGCCTGCATGATTGAGTTCAGGGGTTCATGGGAAGACCATCTACACTTGGCTGAGTTTTCTTATAACAACAGTTATCAGGCAAGTATTAAGATGGCACCTTTTGAGGCACTGTATGGGAGGAAATGCAGGTCACCGATTTGTTGGGATGAAGTCGGTGAGAGGAGTCTATTGGGGCCAGAGATTTTGATCCAGACCACAGAGAAAGTTAGAGTTATCAGAGATCATCTCAAGGCAGCTCAGAGCAGACAGAAGAGCTGGGCAGATTTGCAGAGGAGGCCATTGGAATTCGGAGTTGGAGATCATGTGTTCTTGAAGATTTCACCTACCAAGGGAGTAATCCGGTTCGGCACTCGTGGGAAACTAAGTCCGAGATATATCGGCCCATTCGAGATATTGGATCGAGTGGGAGATGTGTCTTATCGATTGGCGTTGCCGCCATCGTTGGACGGAGTTTCATAATGTTTTCCACGTGTCTCAGTTGAGGAGGTATGTTAAGGATGACAGCCATATTTTGGATCATTCCGAGCTGGAGCTACAACCGGATTTATCATATCAGGAGCAGCCAATGGCCATCTTGGATAGGAGTGTGAAGACACTGAAGAACAAAGCCATACCTTTAGTGTTGGTATCTTGGAACCGCCATGCGCCAGGAGAGGCCACTTGGGAACGAGAGGACGTCATCCGAGAGCGTTATCCTCAACTCTTCTCATCTTGATTGGTTAGACTCTTTCCTTTTACTCTTTTCTATTTGTTATCTCTCATCCTAGCCTTATCTATCTGTTACCATTCCTGTTACCCTTCACCTTATGAAATTTCGAGGACGAAATTTTTGTAAGGTGGGTAGATTGTAATACCCCGTTTCCGAAATACGTACTAAGTTGCGTATTCTGATTTTCGATCGTATTTTTCGATTTACTTCCCATATTTGACCAATTTCAATTTCAAATATCATTTTCTAATATATTAGATTTTAGGTGAATTTCTGGAATTTTCTAGAATTAAAATGAATTTCTTCAAAACCGGTGTCGACCAGTATCGCTGATCGATTCCTGGAATTTTAATTCCCAAACAGTTAGGAATTTCAAGAGAATCTTTTAGACATTATTTCTTAGAATGACATTTCTTATCTAAATACTTTTTTTTAGAATTTTATAAATTTATGAAAATTCCAACGGAGTCGGTAGTTAACTGATTCCGGGAATTTTAGTTCCAAAACTATAAAGTATTTCTTCAAACGGATTTCACTATACGTCTTCTTATATTATTCTTGATTTTTGGTAAAAATTACGAGTCGTTCCGAGATACTTGAATTTCGGACGATTTCGGTATTTTCCGAAATGTTTTCCGCATTCTCGATTTAAACCCGGGAATCAGTGTTTTCAATATTTTCATTTTTCAAAATTAGAGAAAATATCTTTTCTTTTACAAATTCTTTTCCTTTTTCTTTTTCCTTTTTCTTTCTTTCTTCCACCTACTTCCAAAATATCTTCTTTCAAAATATCCAAATTTCCACACCCTTCCCCATTAATGCCTCTCTTTTTCTCTCTCTTCCATGGCCGGCCACCATTGGCCAAGGGAGACAACCCCATCCTCCCCTATTTGCACAAAACCCCTCTCCAATTCTTTAATTTCATCCCCTTTACAAAAATCAAATCCTATATAAACTTTCCTTTACAATTCTTTTCTCTTTTTTCACTTCTCCATCTCAATCCCTAACTCCCAACCACCTCAAAGCCTTCACCATCTTCTTCTCAAGCTACCACACTCTTGGTTTTGGATCGCATCTCACTTCGTCGGAGGTATCGCCAAAGACCTAGTTGGTGACATCGTCGGCAAACGATCCTTCAAGACTCGTAGAACCTTCAAATAACTTTCCTTGTGAGTATTTTACTCACCAAGACTAGATCACTTCTTTGTGTACATGTGAAGATCATTCATATACACTTGTGTCATAAAAATCCCATTTTAGGCCAACAAACAACCATCTGAAATTCTGTTCTGTTTTCTGTTTTCTCCAGGATTAGTCGACTTGACCTAGAGACTAGTCGACTAACCCACTTTAGTTGAAACGTAGCTTTTCTGATTTTCACAGTTTTAGTCGACTAACCCATTTTTACCAGTCGACTAGACCCCCCTAGTCGACTACATTTTGACCCCTAGTCGACTAATTTTCCTTGAACCAAAAAATTACCAACTCTCGGCTCTAGTCGACCAGAGACCTCTAGTCGACTATACGTAGTACCCTAGTCGACTAACATGTCCCGGAAATTAATCCCAACTTTTTATATCACAGATTTAGTCGACTTGCGTACCCGTTAGTCGACTTATAGTTCACCAAGTCGACTACCCTTCCAACCCAAGTCGACTACCAAACTCTCTGGAAAACCACTTTAGTCGACTCCTGCGGACTATTAGTCGACTGAAGACCCTTATTTAGTCGACTAATCTCCCACCTAGTCGACTAATTCTGACTATTTAACTTAGTTGTTTCCTTTTCTGATTTTGGACTTTAACCTCTATGCATGTGATACTTTGTTCATGTTTATGCTTCATAATCGATACCTCATGACATATTACTCGTTGGATCTCACCACTTATACTCCATGACTTGTTACCATGTATTTTCATGTTAGGACTTGTTAATTAATATATACATCTCCACCTTATCATGCCATCACTTACATCAAGCATGATAGACTCGACTTTTGTATAAAATAGACCAATTTACATTGGGTCCGGGGAAGACATGCGGATATCGATGTGTTCGTGTTTACAGTGGCTTTTAGGAGTGTTTGCAACCCATGTTCCGGTCTAACCTGTGGGCCTCCAGGGGACCGAGGGGAGTGCTTGCTCCCTTTATTTCTGGTACCATCATGAAAAGGGCATACATAAGTCCCTCCAGTTGAGCCTAGCGGCTGGCTTCCGTCACCAAGCAACGGAACAATCAATGGCCGTTATCCCGGGTATGTACGGGGTCCACTGTAAACATAGTTCGTCGATACAACCGCTGATTTCCAACAACAACCTTGTATTACTATGATATGGATCTATGTGCACTGGGACGCTGGACCACATAGCTAGATATCCGAGTAAAACAAGTAATAATAATAAAACGTTAATTGTAGATCTATAGTACGACTTTATCTATTCATGCTTTTCATATCTGTTAGTTGATATACCTTATATAGACCCATCTTACTTGTACTCGTTCCTTGGCCACTTGGCTGTAGCTATCTATTGTTTATATGTCTTGATCCTTTGGATTTGCATATTCAGATTCCGAGACCTGGAACGAAGTGGATCCTTCCACGGAAGATCAGGCATACTTCGGTGAGCAGGCTGACCAGCTCTAGTTCCCTCGTACTGTACTCCTTTTTTTGGCTCACGAGTCTCCATCTCTTACGTGAGCACCTTGTGTATATCTTTGTATATATTCTTTTGGACTTGGTTGTGAAAACAAAACACTTGTAAAGTGTAACAGTTATCATAACTTGTATAACTTTGTATTTGTACTTCTATAGTTGGCATATGACTATACCACGTTTTGTGTTGTATTCTGATTCTTGTTGTACTTTTATGCTTAGCGTATATACGTGGGGGCATTTTCTGACCTACGTATATACGTCGCAGTGACGTCCCCGTATTCGTGGATTCGGGGCGTTACACTTTCATTGTTCATTCTGGTCCTTCCTGTATTCATCTTGTTCCCTGTTTTGGTTTTATGAAGCCTTTATTCGTGCCTTCGTCCTCCTTGTGCTCAATTTGCCCCTTAATGAAATTGCGAGGACGCAATTTTTGTAAGGTGGGTGGATTGTAATACCCCGTTCCCGGAATACGTACTTAGTTGCGTATTCAGATTTTCGATCGTATTTTTTTCGATTTGTTTCCTATATTTATTCCGTATTATGATTCCTTGTATGATTGCTTTATCTTGGTTGCGGATTCGTGGATTCGGAGTCAGCCCTAGTCTGAACCGAAGACCCGATTATAGTATAGTATTCGATTTGGCCTTTCCGGTGATTAGATTTGACCGATTTTAGTTTCAGATGTTATTTTCCAATATATTAGATTTTCTGTGATTTTCTGGATTTTTCTGGAATTAAAATGAATTTCTTCAAAACCGGTGGCGGCCAGTGTCGCTGACCGATTCCGGATTTTTAATTCTCAAACTGTTTGGAATTTCATGATGGTCCTTTAGACTTTATCTTTTAGAATTGCATTTCCTACCTACATTCTTTTTCTGAGAATTTTATGATTTTATGGAAATTCTTTCGGAGTCGGTAGGTAGCTGATTCCAGGATTTTAATTTCAAAACCATAAAGTATCTTCAAACGGATTTCACTATTGGCCTTTATATGTTATTATTGATTTTTGGTAATTATTTCGAGTCGTTCCGAAATACTTGAATTTCGGACGATTCCGCCATTTTCCGAAATGATTTCCACATCTTTGACTTTAACCCAGGTATCAGTCTTTTCACCAGTTTCATCTTGAGTCCAAGAGAAAATATCTTCTCTTTATTATTCCTTTCCTTTTCCTTTTTCTATTTTCCTTTCCTTTTTCTCCAAGACAAATGGATTTTTCAATTTTCCAAATTCCAAAACCCTTTCCAAATGCCACCTCATTTCCCACCTACCCCATTAAATGCACTTCCCTCTCTCTCTCCCCCATGGCCGGCCAAGTGGCCAAGGTGAGGGGCACATCACCTCCTCCTCTTTTGCAAGAACACCCCTTCCTCCTATCCTAATTTCACTCCCTATACAGAATCCCCATCATATATATATTTTCCCTTTTACACTTCACTCCATTTTCTTCTCCACTTCAAACAAAAGAGAAACCCTCTCCAAGTCTCTCCTTCACCTCAACCTAAACCCTAGCTCCAAGAACTCCACCAGATCTCCACCTCCAGCTCAAGCTTCTGATTTGGAGCTCGGATCGTAGCTCTCTTCGTCGCCAAGGATCGCTTGGGAGCTATTCGTCGACCACCCTCTTCCCGGACTCGTAGTGATTCAATCAAACGATTCCATGTGAGTATCTTTACTCACCAAGACTTGATCACTTCCTATTGTACTTATACCTTCATATCTTGTACACACATAACATAAAAATCACATTTTTAGGCCATCAAACCCAAACCCTAGATTCAGTTCTGTACTCTGCTCACGACCAGTATTAGTCGACTTAACCTAGAACCTAGTCGACTAGAACACTTAGCTGAAACTTAACTTTTCTGGAAAACACCGTATTAGTCGACTTACCCCAAATATTAGTCGACTAATCTTCCCTGGAAACAAATCTCAACTCTCTGGAAATCTCTATTAGTCGACTCCTGAATCCACCTAGTCGACTAACCCTTCCTGAACCAGAAAACCCCAACTTTCCGTATCACAGACTTAGTCGACTTAAGTATCTGTTAGTCGACTTGACTCTTCTATTAGTCGACTACTCCCTTGACCCTAGTCGACTAACATTTCCTGAATCAGAAACTCAACTCTCTGTTACACAGTTTTAGTCGACTGTACCCTACTGTTAGTCGACTAACCCTTCTATTAGTCGACTACTCTCTTGACCTAGTCGACTAACTTTGTCTGATTGTTATAGTTGATTCCTATCTAAACTTTTGATCTTATGCTTGGTTCAGGTATTTGTATACAGTGCTTCATGACTCGTTACTTGGTGTATATTACTTCTAGTTACTCCATAATTCTATGATTATGTATTGCCCTGTAATTGCTTGTTTCATTCTTATACTTGTACCTTGCCGTGATACTATTGCTTCCTTATTTTATAACATGCGTGGCAGACCCTTTGAGGTCGTTGAACCCTAAGTTGTTTCTATGTTTCCACTCGCCTTACCTTAATACAGCCTTGTCAATTATCTATTTCCTTTTAACACATGTATATCACATGACACCTAATATGTTATCACCTGACCAACTGACATGCCACTACCTTGTTAGGCCCTCTTGTTAGGTCATGAGTGACCCGGCCAATTATTAATTCTTCGTTATGTTTTATTGCTTGTTATATATTACCACCTTGTCATGCTATCTCTTAAACCAAGCATGATACACTTGACTTTATGATTATCGTGTTTACGGGAACCCTGCCTTGTCTTATGGAACTAAGTGCCACACCATACTCGGTGGGGGCCACCTCTAGAATCCTTTCCCTCAGAGCAAAGTGCCACATGGAACAAAGTGCCACACCACACGGTGGGGGCCACCTCTTGAATCTGTGGGGGCCACCTCTTGAATCTGTAGGGCTATTCCTGTTATGTTCACTTATTTCCGTAAACTGATAATCCTTAATAAGCTACAACTTGTATGGGGTATGGGTGGAAGTGATGGATGCCGGAATGATACCTTGCTTATAGTAGGGGGACGAAATATAGTAGATAACTGTTAGTGGGACCTTGGGCCCACATTAGATGACTGTTAGGGGGACTTGGGCCTCCAAACCGGTTCCAGGTGTATGGAAACTACTATAAGAAGTGTTATCAGTTCTCCATCTACTTCCGACAACGACCCTCGACTTTCTTATATATGGATGTATGTGAGTTGGGATCGATACCGAGACACATACCGAGATATATGGGTCAGACGAGTAATAATAATAATAGGCTCAATTATGGTTATTGTTATGATTATTGTTTCATGTCATAGTCCCTGTTATGACTCATGTTATATTGTGACTCCTACTTTACTTGTTATGATTCCAGTGATGATTCCGGTTTTGATCTTGTCATGATCCTTGTCATTCTTGTTATGCATTCCTTTTTGACTATCATATGGTTTGCAACTCTGATTCTATATGCTTGGGATTACCGTGGCATGAGATAACGGTATATAGATGAGGGTTTCCTTGTTTGGATTATTCCCTCGATGTATTAGTCTCATGGGACCGTGACTTAAGCATATACAATCACTTTTGCTTGTAATCAGCTTTACTTGTAATTTCCGTTTTATGATTATGTTAATACCTGTCCTTATATACCATACTTGTGTTCAAACCCCTATTCATGTCTCTTAGCCACTTGGCTGTAGCTCATTTATTGTTATATGTCTTGATTCCTTGGATTTGCATATTCAGATTCCGGAGCTTGGATCGAAGTGGAGTTGTCCACCGTAGATCGAGCTCTCCTTAGCGAGCAGGCATCTTAGCTCCAGTTCCTTGCACCTGACTCCTTTTGACTCACGGGATCTTCATCCTACTCGTGAGCATTTTGTCTTCTTATTGTATATTTGACTTTTGGACTTGCTATGATAAAAGACATATGTAAAATGTAATGTTTATCATACTGTGATGACTTTGTAGCTGTACCTTTATGTGGCATATGTGTGTATACCACGCTTTGTGTTGCACTCTGATCCTCTCTTGTTGTACTTTATGCTTAGCATATATACGTGGGGGCACCCTCTGACCTACGTATATACGTTGCAGTGACGTCCCCGTATCCGTGGAATCGGGGCGTTACAGAGACTAGATATTTGATTTGGGTAGTGCGGTTCATGTATGTTTCCAAAAAAAATTGTTTAACTCTTTGGTTGCAAAGAAAAAGGGGTGTCAAGATGGTGGATGGCTCAGCTTACGAGGTCATCAGTACTGGGATAGTCAAGGTTACAGAAAGAGATGGGATAGTGCATACTCTAGAGGCAGTCTGATATGTCCTAGAGGCACGGTACAATCTAATATTCATAGGGATGCTCGACGAAGAAGGATGCCGGATCCAAGTGCAACAAGACGTCGTCACAGTTAGCCAACGAGACAGGGTAATCCTGAAAAGAGAGAAGTGTGGATGGTTATACAAGTTGAAGGAAGAAACTTAGTTCAAGGTGGAGTTTCAAGGATAAGCTTGAAAGAGAGCTATCAGGAGGTGGAGCTTCAAGAAAGACAGCAATGGGACTGTTGGCCCAAAGGCCCACTCATGTAGTTATAGTACTAATGATCTTGTGTTTATTTAGTCTCAAATTTGTGATCAAGATCTTAGTAGGTGTGTAGCTTCAACAAAGGATTTAAAGTAAAGTTTTGGAGCTAACACGGTTTGATTCAAGAGCCTATGCATCAAGACCACATCAAGTACTCAAGAGGAGTCTAGCTCGTTGGATCAAGTTTGGACCAAGTCAAGAAAATGAGAAGACTTCAAGTGAAGCCCTTCAAGATCAAGACATGAGTCTAAGTTTTTTTTCTATAAGATTTTGTTTTTAGATAAAATATAAAGGATAGAATAGTTGGTGGATTGCTCAAGTATACCATATACACACACACTCTTGATTTAGATGAGTTTTCATAAAAGAATTTTTATTTTGAAAAAATACAAAAGAGTTTTCTTTTTGAAAAAATACCGGTTTGGTTTTTGGTATTCAAAGTTTACATGTCTTTAACCAAAATCATGTTTAGTGCTTAATGTCAAAAATATAGATTTCATCATGTATGTATAGTGGATCATATCCATACACCCTATGCTTTCAAAGTATTTAAAATATCTTATTTTTGTATTTAGAGAAGTTTTAGAAAAACCAATTTTGGAAAAATACAGTTTTTGTTTTTAGCCAAAATTATAAGTTACAAAAATAGTTCAAATTGTTTGTAACATGTCTTGATCTTGCTCAAACATGTTTGATTATCAAAGTATAATATTGAAACTATTTTTGTAGATTTTTGGTGATTTTATGGGATTTTATTTGTGTCAAAATACCAAGTTTTCTTTTCCCAAAAATGTCCTGTCTGGCTTCTGTCGGTCGACCGGAACGGTTAACCGACGTGCACAGAACGTGCACGCCAGGTCTGCTGGAGGGCCGGTCGACCGACCCGGTCGACCGCCAGAGAGCTTCTGCTCTCTGGAAAGCCCCGGTCCGGCAGAGAGCTCTGCTCTCTATTCCAGGCAGCGGTCGACCGGGCCGGTCGACTGAGGTTCCAACGGTCAGAATTCTGACCGTTGGCCGTCGACCGGGCCGGTCGACCGCCAGCCGTCAGGGCTGAAAAAATGCCCCAACGGCTAGTTTTTCTAACCCTATAAAAGGAGGGCTTTGGGAATATTTTTAATAAGATTTTTCAAGTGATTTGCACCAGTTTTTCCTACATCTTTTAAGAGATTTCTCCACTTATTTTGAGAGCAAATATTTCCAATCAAAATGGGAGTTTATCAAGAGTGTTTTAAAAGTGATTTTCTTGAGTTTTCCTCCACCTTTTCAATCCTAGTTTTCTCACACAACACTTGAGCTATCCATTGCTATATCTACCTATAGGGATCTTTGTTATGAGAGGATATTAGGTGATCAAAGTATTGTGATCACCAAAGTTCCATCTTCGTATTTGAGGAGGCGGACTTGCGGGTTCGCAGTGTTTTGAGTTCGTGTGTGAACTCTTTGTTTGAGGTGCGGCCTCGGCGAGCTAGTGAGTTTGCGGTGTGTTCTTGCGGGAACAAGAGAGGGACTAGAGAGTCCAAAGAGCTTGTAGGTGTTGCGGCACCAAGTGATCCAGTGGGATCGATTTTAGTGGAAATCCTTCATAGTGTTGAAGGCGGGGACGTAGAGCAAGTGTGCTCGAACCTCGAAACAAATCTCCCGTGTTTGCGATTGCTCTCACTCTATCTCTTAATTGTCTTTATATCTTGCATGCTATTATTGTTTTTATCTTTATATGTTTGATATATTGTGTGCTTATTGTTATATGCTTGGGGTTTGTTTGCTAACACTTGTATTCAACAAGAGAGCCAACGCGGTACCTCAACTCTTATTTAGAGGAATCTTGAGGAATTAGTTCAGAGCTCTTCACGGGGAATCCGCCTACACTCTTGTGTTATACGTGGTGTTTAATTTAATAAGTCTTAATTCCGCATTATTTGACCATTAGATTAGCTCATCACCTATTCACCCCCCCTCTAGGTGATTTACAATTGGTATCAGAGCCAAGTGCTCTAGATTTGGATCTTACAACCTAGAGTTAAAGATCCTCATTTTATAGCTAATCACAATATTTGTACACATATCATGAATTTCATGTCACCTCCCACCTTTGACATTCTTAACATCCAAACTTGAAATTTAAGATGTCCTTGTTGGCCCAAAGGCCTTCCACCCTAGTTTTGATGATGATTAACTCATGTAGTTATGTTTACTAATAATCTTGTGATTTTAATTTCAGATCATGTGTAACCCCCTGCTTCCCGGTGTACGTATCACCGTATCGGTACGCGATACGACGTACAAAATTGATTTGATCTCCGTGGTAGTCCGATTGAGCTGATTTCAGTTTTAAAAATCATTTTATAATATTTTAGATTTTTAAGATTTTCTGGCATTTTTCTGGATTTTTTGGAAAATCTCCGTAGTCGGTGTCGACCGATACCGATAATCGGCTCTACGATTTTTCTTTCACAAACGGAGTTGTATTTTGAGAATTCACTTTCACCATGTGTCTTAGAATCGTATTATCTACCTTAGGGTATTTTTGGAGATTTTTCCGAATTTATGGAAAATCGGGCCAAACGGTGTCGCCCGGTACTGGCGACATCTTCCAGGATTTTTAATTGGCAAACCGAATTGAATTTATAGAAACCGTCTTCATGTTACGTCTCAGGATAATATTCTCTATTTTTTGTAATTTTTGGGCACCGTTCGGAGCTGGTCGAATATTGGGCCAATATAAATAATAATAAAATATTATATTATCTTTTCCCTTTCTTTTCTTTTTCTTTCTCTTCATCTCTGGACCCTTCTCCACGCCACCGCCTTTCCTCCACCGCCATCTCTCTCTCCTTCTGTTTTTAAAACCCCCTTCTCCCTCTCTCTCTCATATTTTCTCTCTCAAAAACCCCTCTCTCTCTCTCTAGATTCCCTCTCCTCTCTCCAAACTCTCTCTCTCACTATCTCTCCCTCTCTCTGTGCTGTGCAGACCCACCCACAAGGAAAGGGGGGCCCGATCGACCCTTGCCAGCGCCAGTGGCCAGGCCGCCGGCCGCCGCCCCCCAAGCCGCGCCCTCTCTCCTCCTCCTCCTCCTCCTTCTTCTTCTTCTTCTTTTCCTTTCTTTTCTTTTCTCTGATTTTCCTCTCTTTCCTTCTTTTCCTCTCTCTCCCTCACCCTCTCTCTCTTGGCCGGGCTGAACCACCGCCGGCGGCCGCGCAGATGCGCAGCAGTAGCTAGAAGCTGCTGCTGCTCCTCTACTTTTCCCCTTTGTGGGTTTGGGTTAGAACCAAAACCCATTAACCCGTTATTGGGTTAAGGTTTATTTGGTCACTACCCGCTACCCAATAACCCGTTAACCCATTACCCGTTAACTTAAGTTAAACGGGTTTGGGTTGTGGATCTGGACCCGACCCGTTATGAGCCAAACCCGCATCCGAAACCCAATAAAGGTAATTTTGCAGAAAACCCCCTGATTACATTTATTAATTGCATTTGAATTCTTTTTATTTGCATATTTACTCATTTCCGTTACTTTTAGCATTCGGGCGATATCGGGAGCATCCGGACTCCGATTTGGACGATTCTGGATCCGTTGCAATCGTGGGAAAGAGAGACCTTCCCATGGCTAGTTTGTGAGTGTTTTCTTTTATAAATTATATTTTTATTATGTTTAGTAAAAGTGATTATTGCTTAATTATCGGTAAATCATTAAATGATTGTTTATTACAAATATCCTAATCTTGATAATTATTGTTTCCTACAAATGTCATTGTGGGGAATTACCTGAGTTAGTATCCCATCGTAATTATAAGATAGTGATCATTAGTGTAGCGGTATTTGACACTTGAATAGGTGATATAGCCATAGAACACTGGAAACGATAGTTTACATCCATTGTATTGCATATTCATGTCTATCTGGTACATAGAGACTTGTTAGACGGGACACTGTTATCTCCTGCATATTCACCATGACTTACATATCCTGTCACCCGGGACCCTGTTATCACATGTACATGTATCACCGTTGCACAGATGCTATGACACGTCACACCAGTAGTCCGTATTCATGTGCACCACTTCACAAGATACCGTCATGTCATATTATTGTGATCATCGTGACATGGATTCTCGGCATATTACTATTACACATGCATGCATGGTTTCGTTCTTCTTGTTATATGGATTCCCGTTCATATTATGCCATATGGATTCCCGTTCATATTACATGTTACATGTATTATTGTTCCATGTTACCGTAGTCATGTTATATGATTGTTTCCTGTTACTGATATGGATATTCCCGTTACTGGACATGAGAGCTGTTGATATGCGATATGTGAAATCCCACATCTATTGTTCCCGTTTCCCGTTATATTGTTTCCCGTTTCCCGTTATATTGTTCTATGCTATCAACAGAGCTCTGGTCCAGTTACCATGTTACCTGTATCATGTATTTGTTCTTGTGACATTGTATACTTGACATATCAGATAATAATGATAACTTGGGTATGGGGGAGACTTGACGGTTGATTAGATCATATCGGGTGGATGTTTGGATCCATTGTTCGTTCCACTGCAGGGACGGGGCAGTGCTGGCTACCATCTGTTACTCATGAGCATCCCGTTATTGTTTTAGCTCATTGAGATTCCCGTTACATGTTACAGCTCTAGCGGGCTGGCCCTGGTCTCAGCAGCCAGGGATCTGATAAGGCCGTTGTCCCGGGTATGTACGGATACACCCACCCGATAAGAACTCCTCGACCATGGGTTTCCAATGAACATAATAAACAGTATACACATTAGTGACGTCGGGAACACTTGTTATTTGATCACTCTCTCGTTTGGATAATGGCACCCGTAGGCCATGTCCGGATGGGTTCGACTGGAGTGCGGGCTCCAGTATGAACTGCCAGTGGTATGGGACACTGGAAGAGAGTGATTGTAATACCAGGTGGTACTGACTGCTACTATTGTATAAATCACATGACATGCCTGGTACATATATGCTATCTTGTTATTATTCATGCTACTTTATCTGATATCCTGTTACCTGTATACTTGTTACTTTACCTGGCATATGTTATACTTTCTGTGATGGCATACGACGCATGTTCTGCATTGCATATCTTATGCTTTCTGTATAGCAGACATCATTACTGTATATACACCACACCGTATAGTGATTACATTGCATAGGCCCATCTGCCTGTACACGTCTATCACGTCACCATTTATTCGATAAAATGGACACGACTATAAACATGACCCGATGATAACCGGCTAGGTAGTGATGGTATTAAAAGATGACATGTTTATATATTTGCACTGCTTTCATGTGTATCTACTGTTTATATATCCTTATTATATGGTATCACTAGTCCAACCTCATGTACTATATATTATTATCGTGCTTGTAGTATTATTGTATCTATTACTGTCTCCTTCATTTTATCACTCACTAGGTCACTTTCTGCGACCCTGGGTTTGCATGCCCAGGTTGGAGATCCGAGTTACCGTAGCTTCATAGAGTGCTTTGGAGTCACATGGGAGATTCCTCATCGGGACTATCCATAGGTATCTTAGTGATTTATTTCTGTTATATTATTTGTCCATCTTTTTCATATCCATTATGATCGCTAACCTCTTCTGCAGGTATTCTTGTACTTATTTCATGCTGGAACTCAGGTATATATGGAGATTATTTACTGTACTGAGGCTTAGCGTACGTACGTAGGGTTTTCCACCTTGCGTATGTGCGTCGCCATAACGTCTCCGTATCTTTAGGATCGGGGCGTTACATAGTGGTATCAGAGCCTAGGTTCACACCTGGTGTGGTTAACCACCTGGGTCAATCCTCGGGCTTTTACCAACAGTACAATCAGGTTTAGATTAATTGATCTGTATCTGAATTTGGGCATTCCAGCAACGAGTACAAGAATACCATGACCTTGACGATTCATTCCTTGACTTGCTTATATTCCTTCCTTCCTTCCAGTTGTCAACCAGAACATCTGATTTCCTTCTCGCTTTCCTTGCATTGTCTTGCTTCCAATCCGTTAGAATGAGTTCACTACCATACTTCTCCATCCCGAGTTCCTTATAGATAGCAGAGTGCGCAGCAAAAGTGTCGTGGACCCGTAACATTTCGTCTTTGGGGTTAAAAATCTTGTTCTCACACCTGATTGAAATTGCGAGGACGCAATTTTTTTAAGGTGGGGAGAAATGTAACCCCTGCTTCCCGGTGTACGTATCACCGTATCGGTACGAGATACGACGTACAAAATTGATTTGATCTCCATGGTAGTCTGATTGAGCTGATTTTAGTTTTAAAAATCATTTTCTAATATTTTAGATTTTTAGGATTTTCTGGCATTTTTCTGGATTATTTTGGAAAATCTCCGTAGTCGGTGTCGACCGATATTGATAATCGGCTCTACGATTTTTCTTTCACAAATGGAGATGTATTTTGAGAATCCGCTTTCACCATGTATCTTAGAATCGTATTATCTACCTTAGGGTATTTTTGGGGATTTTTCCGAATTTATGGAAAATCGAGCCAAACTGGTGTCGCCCGGTACCAGCGACATCTTCCAGGATTTTTAATTGGCAAATCGGATTGAATTTCTAGAAACCGTCTTCATATTACGTCTCAGGATAATATTCTCTATTTTATGTAATTTTTGGGCACCGTTCGGAGCTGGTCGAATATTGGGCCAATATAAATAATAATAAAATATTATATTATCTTTTCCCTTTTTTTTCTTTTTCTTTCTCTTCTTCTCTGGACCCTTCTCCACGCCACGCCTTTCCTCCACCGCCATCTCTCTTTCCCTCTGTTTTTAAAACCCCCCTTCTCCCTCTCTCTCATATTTTCTCTCTCTCAAAAACCCCTCTCTCTAGATTCCCTCTCCTCTCTCCAAACTCTCTCTCACTATCTCTCCCTCTCTCTCTGCTGTGCAGACCCACCCACAAGGAAAGGGGGCCCGACCGACCCTTGCCAGCGGCCGGCCGCCGCCCCCCAGGCCGCGCCCTCTCTCCTCCTCCTCCTCCTCCTTCTTCTTCTTCTTTTCCTTTCTTTTCTTTTCTCTGATTGTCCTCTCTTTCCTTCTTTTCCTCTCTCTCTCTCCCTCACCCTCTCTCTCTTGGCCGGCTGAACCACCGCCGGCGGCCGCGCAGATGCGCAGCAGCAGCTAGAAGCTGCTGGTGCTCCTCTTCCTTTCCCCTTTGTGGGTTTGGGTTAGAACCCAAACCCATTAACCCATTATTGGGTTAAGGTTTATTTGGTCACTACCCGCTACCCAATAACCCGTTAACCCATTACCCATTAACTTAAGTTAAACGGGTTTGGGTTGTGGATCTGGACCCGACCCGTTATGAGCCAAACCCGCATCCGAAACCCAATAAAGGTAATTTTACAGAAAATCCCCTAATTACATTTATTAATTGCATTTGAATTCTTTTTATTTGCATATTTACTCATTTCCGTTACTTTTAGCATTCGGGCGATATCGGGAGCATCCGGACTCCGATTTGGACGATTCTGGATCCGTTGCAATCGTGGGAAAGAGAGACCTTCCCATGGCTAGTTTGTGAGTGTTTTCTTTTTATAAATTATATTTTTATTATGTTTAGTAAAAGTGATTATTGCTTAATTATCGGTAAATCATTAAAATGATTGTTTATTACAAATATCCTAATCTTGATAATTATTGTTTCCTACAAATGTCATTGTGGGAATTACCTGAGTTAGTATCCTATCGTAGTTATAAGATAGTGATCATTAGTGTAGCGGTATTTGACACTTGAATAGGTGATATAGCCATAGAACACTGGAAACGATAGTTTACATCCATTGTATTGCATATTCATGTCTATCTGGTACATAGAGACTTGTTAGACGGGACACTGTTATCTCCTGCATATTCACCATGCCTTACATATCCTGTCACCCGGGACCCTGTTATCACATGTACATGTATCACCATTGCACAGATGCTATGACACGTCACACCAGTAGTCCGTATTCATGTGCACCACTTCACAAGATACCGTCATGTCATATTATTGTGATCATCGTGACATGGATTCTCGGCATATTACTATTACACATGCATGCATGGTTTCGTTCTTCTTGTTATATGGATTCCCGTTCATATTATGTCATATGGATTCCCGTTCATATTACATGTTACATGTATTATTGTTCCATGTTACCGTAGTCATGTTATATGATTGTTTCCTGTTACTGATATGGATATTCCCGTTACTGAACATGAGAGCTGTTGATATGCGATATGTGGAATCCCACATCTATTGTTCCCGTTTCCCGTTATATTGTTCCTGTTTCCCGTTATATTGTTCTATGCTATCAACAGAGCTCCGGTCCAGTTACCATGTTACCCGTATCATGTATTTGTTCTTGTGACATTGTATACTTGACATATCAGATAATAATGAAAACTTGGGTATGGGGGAGACTTGACGGTTGATTAGATCATATCGGGTGGATGTCTGGATCCATTGTTCGTCCCACTGCAGGGACGGGGTAGTGCTGGCGTTACATGTTATTGAGATTCCCGTTACATGTTACAGCTCTAGCGGGCTGGCCCTGATCTCAGCAGCCAGGGATCTGATAAGGCCGTTGTCCCGGGTATGTACGGGATACACCCACCCGATAAGAACTCCTCGACCATGGGTTTCCAATGAACATAATAAAACAGTATACACATTAGTGACGTCGGGAACACTTGTTATTTGATCACTCTCTCGTTTGGATAATGGCACCCGTAGGCCATGTCCGGATGGGTTCGACTGGAGTGCGGGCTCCAGTATGAACTGCCAGTGGTATGGGACACTGGAAGAGAGTGATTGTAATATCATGTGGTACTGATTGCTACTATTGTATAAATCACATGACATGCCTGATACATATATGCTATCTTGTTATTATTCATGCTACTTTATCTGATATCCTGTTACCTGTATACTTGTTACTTTACCTGGCATATGTTATACTTTCTGTGATGGCATACGACGCATGTTCTGCATTGCATATCTTATGCTTTCTGTATAGCATACATCATTACTGTATATACACCACACCGTATAGTGATTACATTGCATAGGCCCATCTGCCTGTACACGTCTATCACGTCACCATTTATTCGATAAAATGGACACGACTATAAACATGACCCGATGATAACCGGCTAGGTAGTGATGGTATTAAAAGATGACATGTTTATATATTTGCACTGCTTTCATGTGTATCTACTGTTTATATATCCTTATTATATGGTATCACTAGTCCAACCTCATGTACTATATATTATTATCGTGCTTGTAGTACTATTGTATCTATTACTGCCTCCTTCATTTTACCACTCACTAGGTCGCTTTCTGACGACCCTGGATTTGCATGCCCAGGTTGGAGATCCGAGTTACCGTAGCTTCATAGAGTGCTTTGGAGTCACATGGGAGATTCCTCATCGGGACTATCCATAGGTATCTTAGTGATTTATTTCTGTTATATTATTTGTCCATCTTTTTCATATCCATTATGATCGCTAACCTCTTCTGCAGGTATTCTTGTACTTATTTCATGCTGAAACTCAGGTATATATGGAGATTATTTACTGTACTGAGGCTTAGCGTACGTACGTAGGGTTTTCCGCCTTGCGTATGTACGTCGCCATAACGTCTCCGTATCTTTGGGATCGGGGCGTTACATCATGTATCAAGATATTAGTAGGTGATTACTTCAAAAAGAGGTGTTTTAGAAGCCTTCACATGGTGATTTCAGGGCCCGAGCATCAAGATCATACATAGCCTTGCTCGTTGGATCACGGAGTTTGGACCGAGTCGACTTGAAGATGATGATCATCAAGAAGACTTAGGTATCCTTTAGTTTAGTGTGTTTTAGATCCATTTGTAAAGATATGAATAGTTGATATGCTCAAGTGCACACACACACGTTTTATGGTTTTTCGGTTTTTAGTTTACCGATATACGTTTTCATGAATAGTTGATCAAAACAAGTTTAAATAGTTTATATGTATAATAGATGTATTCTAATTATACATACATGCTTACTTGACTTATACAAACTTATTTTGACTTTCCTATTCATATATTGAAAAATTCAAGTTTGATAAAATACATGTCTTGGTTTTTGGTAAAAATGATAAGACACAAAAATAGTTCAAATTGCTTGATAATTGAGTTGAAATTTTTATCACATGTTTACATATCAATGCAAAATGATAAAACTATTTTTGGGTATTTTTTACAAGACTTAAAATAATTTTTAGAAATATTTTAACATGTGTTTTTTGTCCCTGAACAGTGGCTGACAGGCAAGGTCGGCCGACCGCACGGGTCGACCGCACCTAAGGCCGGTCGACCCATGAGGTCGATCGACGTGCACAAGCCTGTGCATGTTTGGCAGACACAGGGACGGTCGGCCGGGCGGCCGACCGGACCAGAGAGCTCTGCTCTCTGTTTATTTCGGTCGGCCGGGCGGTCGACCGGGTTGCCCCAACGGTCACATTTCTGACCGTTGGCGGTCGGCCGGGCCGGCCGACCGGTAGCCTGTCAGGCTGCCAGATCAGCCAAACGGCTAGTTTTGTTTTGGGGCTATAAATACCCCATTGCTTGGTGTTTTTAACTGAGATTTCAAGAGCCAAAATTTCTCTGATATTCAAGTGTTTTAAACAAGTTTTCAAAAGAGTTTAAGTACCAAAAGATCCATCTTTATTTTGTTTTAGGTTTTTGGAAAAATCAAAGAAAAGAGTATTTTGGGAGATTTGTCTTGGTTTCATTTTATATCTTTTACAAGAGTTTTTTCAAGTATTTTTCTTTGAGTTTTTGCTTTCCAAACACCTAGTTTTCCACACTTAAGCTATCACCTATCCTATTCTATTAGGATCTTATTTTTGTGGAAAAGAGAAAAGAAAGAGAGATTGAGTTTGTGGTCTTTGGAACCACTTTTGTACACCCTTACTCTTGTTTGTATCCCTCTTTGGTAGAGGTGATCGGGTGATTGGTTTGCTCCCTCTTTGGTAGAGGTTGAGGCTTGTGGTTTGCTCCCTCTAGTGAGAGGTGGAGTTTGGTTTGTAACCCTCTTCGGTAGAGGTATTTGTGGTTGTTGTATTGGCTACGGGCCTACCCCTCGGTTGTGAGGCGGTGTTTGAGAGAGGAGTTCGGTACTCCCTTTGTTGTAACAAATCCTCTTCGGTAGAGGTTCCCTCGGTGGGAGATAGTGGATTGAAAATCCTTCTCGGTGAAGGCGGGGATGTAGAGCTAGGGGCTCGAACCTCGAAACATATCTTGGCATTTGCGTTTGATCCATTGTCTCTCAACTCTCTCTCTTATTACATTTATGCAAAGCATCATTCTTCATTCATATCATTCATTGCTTGTGTTGTGTTTCATATTGCTATATCTTGTATATGCTTGGTTGTTTGTGTGTGCCTCTCTTATACTTAACCACAAGAGCTTCATATAGCACCTCAACCCATTCAAGGGGAATCAAGAGGAGTTAGTCCAGATCCCTTCACGGGGAATTCGGCTACACTTGTGTGTTGTATTAAGTGTGTTGCAAAATTTGCATTAGCTTCCGCATTTAGCGCATTTAGTTCACTAGATTAGCATATCACCTATTCACCCCCCTCTAGGTGATTTACAATTGGTATCAGAGCCAACGCTCCTGATACTTAGGCTTAACATCCTAGGAGTGAGATCCATTTGTTTGCTAATCTATTGTTTGCATTTGCTTGTTTGCACACTCATATAATTTACCATGGACTTCATGACCCCACCTAGTTTTGACCCTTCCAACATTGTTGTTTGGAAGTATAGGATGTCCATGTACCTACAAGCCCTAGGTTACAAGGTTCACTTTGCCATTACCAAGGAATTCTTCCTTAGTGATAGCAAGCATATAGGGGCTAATGCACAAGCCCTTGAGGCCATTAGAAGCACATTACCTAAAAGATATCTTATACATGTTTCTAATATTGATTCCGCTTTTGTAGTGTGGAACAAATTGACAACCACCAACACCTCCGAGCTTCAATTGCAAATCCAACCGGAGGAGTCTAGTGGAGAATCCGACTCACAATGCTTGATGGTCCAAGGGAATGACTCCCTTGAGGTACTTTCGGAACCCCACTTAGATTGTGATGATGCTAGTTCTTCATGTGATGAGAATATTGATCCCCATGTTTTGAATGAAGAACTATCTATTGTTTGTGAAAAACTTATTGAAAAATATTATGTTTTGAAAAAGAAAAGTCTAGGCATTAATAATGAAAATAAAAATTTGATTGCTAGACTTGATATTGTTTTGCAAGAGAAAGAGGAGATTGCTAATGAGAGGGATTCATTAAAATCTCAACTTGATCTTGCACTTAAAGAAAATGAGTTTTTAAAATCTAAAAATGATTGTGAAACTCTTTTGAAGAAAAATGAAAATTTGTCTTCAAAAGTTGATTTTGTTTTAAAAGAAAATAATTCTTTAAAAAGAGAAATTGATTTTATTTCAAAAGAATTAGAAATTTGTTTAAATAAAAATAAATCATTGAAAAATGATATTGTTTCTCATGTTTGCCATGCTAGGGTAGTTTCACCTAGATCACCCCTTGCATGCTCCACTTCTTCTTTGATTAAAAATGATATAAATGTTTTAAAGAAGGGTATTGATTGTTTGGGCTCCACTTTGAGCCAATGTGTTGTGGGACATACACGATTGGAATCTTTGTTTCGAAAGAAATAAGTTCCACCTATGCATGCACACCCATCACGGCATACACATGCTTCTCACGGACACACCCATCACATGTATGCTCATGTGTACACTTGTACACATTGTGGACGTAAGGGCCACCTTGCTAAATTTTATTTTGATCATATACATGATTGTAATTTAGCAAATAAATTTGTTTGGGTTAGAGAAGGTACTAACCCTCATGGACCCAAAAGACAATGGGTGCCAAAGACCACCCCTCGTATTTTTGATGTAGGTGTGGGCTCTCACATGACGTGAGAGTTGCCGTACCTTGGAGTGGATGCGTTCCGTGCTTAAGAGAACAATTTGGATGCATCACTTTCAAGGGAAGTTTTGATGGAGAAGACCACCATGTTTTGGAGACAAGGAAAGTTGCGTTCTAGGTTTTGATAACGATCCCTAACTCCTATTTATTGTTTACATGCTTTTCATATTCATTGTTTATAGCATGTTTGATGTTTATTGATTACTATGAAAATGCCATGCTTATTAGATTTGTGATATACATGTTTAGTTATTTTCTGACACCCATGTTTAATATGGATAAATTCTTTTGTGTTCTCACTATTTGGTTGCTATTGCGTATATCATAGTTCTAATAACATGTGAATTTTCTTAATAATCATGTTTATGTTTATCTTGTTGATTTTTATCTTGTTTTATGCTTCATGCTTTGATTACATGTTTAGATGTTAGTTTTCATTAAGACTAGGATTTATACTTGTGCATATAGTGGGCCACAAATAAATCTATATATGTTTGAGCTTGAATGCTTATTTGAACCCATTAGATGTGCTAGTATAGTCTAGTTTTGATGATCCATGCATTTTAAACTTGTATTCCTATTTTTGGATTTGTTTTTGTGTTTATATTTAACTTCATATATATGTCCATTTTATCCAAATTATTGTTATACATATACATCCTTTTGAGCCACGTGCCTTCATGCATATATCTTTATGGACTCGTTGTGTTTGGATATATATGTATACCTTAGTTTGTATAAGACATACATATACCTTGAAGATTAAATAAGTTTTTGATGATTTTCTTGCTTAAAGGAATATTGAGCTTAATTACCAATTTTCATGATTATGATCTTCACATTGTATTTGTACACTTACTTTTATTGACTGCTCATGTGTTTGTTTTCATGAGTCATATTTATGCTTCATTGACTTGAGTGTTGATTATCATGTGGATTTCATGTTTTCATGAAAATAATTTTGTTTTATTCCCTGCTTGAAGGATTTCGTACTAGTTTACAAATTTTTCATATAACTAGTTGCGATATTCTTCATTTTGGTAGAGTTTTCAAACAAACTATATTTTTCAAACCTAATCTAGAAAACCCCTACCATCAATGGGAGGTTGGATGGGAGATCATGTTCATGTATGCTTTAAAATGAAAATCATTTAAAACTTGAACCATGATTGGGTGGTAGATAATATGAGATATACATTTGATATTATTGTTGTTTCAATTGGTATCATTGAATTCTTTCAATTGGTATCAATTTTGATCCTCTTGTATACTCATGAATTGTTTTATGTAAGTGAATTGAAAGCATACATTCATATAACACATAGTATTAGTTTTCAATTCCAAGAATATCAATTTCAATTGATATCTATTTTTCATACATATATATGTTTGTGTTTATGCTAAGCTTGAGCTTCAATTTTGTTTCAATTGATTACTTTTAAATTGGTATCAAGCCTACGCATTGTTTTAGTTGGTATTTCATAAAGGGGGAGAAAATTTGATTTTGTCTTTCAATTGGTATCAAGATGCTATTCTTTGACATATTTTTAATTGATATCTTAATTGAATGTAACCCCTTAATGACTTTGTTTTTGTTTTAGACAAAAAGGGGGAGAATATTGTTTTTCTTGTTTTCAACCTTTTGTTGTTCATTGTTTCGAACAAAAGGGGAGAAAAATTTATTGATTTAGTTTTGTTTTTACCCCTTATTGAAGATTGTTTCTTTGTATTAAAAAGGAGAGAAGATTTTGTTTTGTTTTGGTTGTTTACCCCTTTGTTGATGATTGACAAAAAGGGGGAGAAAGTTTTTGAGTTTATATATGCATATTTATATTTTGCATATATTAAGTTTAATTTAGTTTAATTTTAATTGGTATCTAGAGCATATTTTGTTTTTGAACATTTCATTGGTATCTAGAGCCTTTTATTGTTTATGCATATACATGCATTTATGTTTTAAGAGCTTTCATTGCATATTTATTGTTTATTAGTTTATGCATGAGTTAAGGGGGAGCTTCTTTGAAGCTTAACTTTAATCTATGTATATATAACTCCATGAGTTTTGTCATCATCAAAAAGGGGGAGATTGTTGGCCCAAAGGCCTTCCACCCTAGTTTTGATGATGATTAACTCATGTAGTTATGTTTACTAATAATATTGTGATTTTAATTTCAGATAATGTATCAAGATATTAGTAGGTGATTGCTTCAAAAAGAGGTGTTTTAGAAGCCTTCACATGGTGATTCCAGGGCCCGAGCATCAAGATCATACATAGCCTTGCTCGTTGGATCACGGAGTTTGGACCGAGTCGACTTGAAGATGAAGATCATCAAGAAGACTTAGGTATCCTTTAGTTTAGTGTGTTTTAGATCCATTTGTAAAGATAGGAATACTTGATATGCTCAAGTGCACAACACACACGTTTTATGGTTTTTTCGGTTTTTAGTTTAACCGATATACGTTTTCATGAATAGTTGATCAAAACAAGTTTAAATAGTTTATATGTATAATAGATGTATTCTAATTATACATACATGCTTACTTGACTTATACAAACTTATTTTGACTTTCCTATTCATGTATTGAAAAATTCAAGTTTGATAAAAATACATGTCTTGATTTTTGGTAAAAATGATAAGACACAAAAATAGTTCAAATTGCTTGATAATTGAGTTGAAATTTTTATCACATGTTTACATATCAATGCAAAATGATAAAACTATTTTTGGGTATTTTTTACAAGACTTAAAAAAAATTTTAGAAATATTTTAACATGTGTTTTCTGTCCCTGAACAGTGGCTGACAGGCCAGGTCGGCCGACCGCATGGGTCGACCGCACCTAAGGCCGGTCGACCCATGAGGTCGACCGACGTGCACAAGCCTGTGCACGTTTGGCAGACACAGGGACGGTCGGCCGGCCGGCCGGGCGGCCGACCGAACCAGAGAGCTCTGCTCTCTGTTTATTTCGGTCGGCCGGGCGGTCGGCTGGGTTGCCCCAACGGTCACATTTCTGACCGTTGGCGGTCGGCCGGGCCGGCCGACCGGTAGCCTGTCAGGCTGCCAGATCAGCCTAACGGCTAGTTTTGTTATGGGGCAATAAATACCCCATTGCTTGGTGTTTTTAACTGAGATTTCAAGAGCCAAATTTCTCTAATATTCAAGTGTTTTAAACAAGTTTTCAAAAGAGTTTAAGTGCCAAAAAGATCCATCTTTATTTTGTTTTAGGTTTTTGAAAAAATCAAAGAAAAGAGTATTTTGGGAGATTTGTCTTGGTTTCATTTTCTATCTTTTACAAGAGTTTTCCCAAGTATTTTTCTTTGAGTTTTTGCTTTCCAAACACCTAGTTTTCCACACTTGAGCTATCACCTATCCTATTCTATTAGGATCTTGTTTTTGTGGAAAAGAGAAAAGAAAGAGAGATTGAGTTTGTGGTCTTTGGAACCACTTGTTGTACACCCTTACTCTTGTTTGTATCCCTCTTTGGTAGAGGTGATCGGGTGATTGGTTTGCTCCCTCTTTGGTAGAGGTTGAGGCTTGTGGTTTGTTCCCTCTAGTGAGAGGTGGAGTTTGGTTTGTAACCCTCTTCGGTAGAGGTGTTTGTGGTTGTTGTATTGGCTATGGGCCTACCCCTCGGTTGTGAGGCGGTGTTTGAGAGAGGAGTTCGGTACTCCCTTTATTGTAACTAATCCTCTTCGGTAGAGGTTCCCTCGGTGGGAGATAGTGGATTGGAAATCCTTCTCGGTGAAGGCGGGGATGTAGAGCTAGGGGCTCGAACCTCGAAACATATCTTGGCTTTTGCGTTTGATCCATTGTCTCTCAAGTCTCTCTCCTTACATTTGTGCAAAGCATCATTCTTCATTCATATCATTCATTGCTTGTGTTGTGCCTTGCATATTTCATATTGTTGTTGGCCCAATGGCCTTCCACTCTAGTTTTGATGATGATCAACACTCATGTAGTTATGTTTACTAATATTCTTGTGTTTCTAAGTTTCAGATCATTAACAGGATATTAGTTGGTGATTAGCTTCAACAAGGAGTTTAGAAGCTATTCATGATGATTCCGGTGCCAAAGCTTAAAGATCATACCTTTGCACTTGGAGAATCACGGAGTTTGGATCAAGTCTACTTGAAGATGGAAGATCGACAAGAAGACTTAGGTATCCTAGTTTAGATAGAGTTTTTAGATCTATTTGTAAAGCTTAGTTTAGTTGATATGCTCAAGTGCACAAAACACACGCTTCATGATTTGGTTTTTGGTTTTCATGAATAGTTTATCAAAACAAGTTTAATTGATAAATGTATAGTTGTTTCACTCTATACATGCATGCTTAACTTTTATCAAACTTGATTTTGAGCTTAACATCTCTTTGATAAAAATACAAGTTTTGTTTTTGATAAAATTTACAAGACACAAAAATAAATTGATATGTTGATATATTGTCTTGAAATTTTTATCACATGTTTATGTTTTAACATAAAATGATAAAACAAGTTTTATGGAATTTTCAGAAATGATAAAAGATTTTTGTAAAATATTTTTTCCAAAATTTCTGACCTGGTTTTTGGGCTGACAGGCTGGTCGGTCGACCGTGCCGGTCGACCGCACCAAAGGGCCGGTCGACCGATCCGGTCGACCGATGTGCACAGATGTGCACGTCTGTTAAGCACAGAACCGGTCGACCGGGTCGGTCGACCGAGTTGAGAGCTCTGCTCTCGGGAATTTTCGGTCGACCGGGCCGGTCGACCGATAGTGCCCAACGGTCATATTTTTGACCGTTGGCGGTCGACCGGGCCGGTCGACCGGTGGCTGTCAGAACTGCCACATCAGCCTAACGGCTAGTTTTCTGGTTTGGCCTATATAAACCCTATTCATTTGGGATTTTGGCCAAGGTTTTTACAAGAGAAAAATCCCAGGTTTTCAGAAGTTTAAAACAAGTTTTTAAAAGAGTTTTTGGGCTTTAAACTTCTCATCTTGATTTGTTTTGGGTTTTTGGAAATCAAAAAAAGCTAGGGTTTTGGGAGATTGTATTGTTTTGTATTTTCTATCTTCTACAAGTGATTTCCCAAGAAGTTTTTCTTTGTTGCTTGTTTCCAAAAACACCTAGTTTCCACACTTGAGCTATCTTCTATCCTAAACTATTAGGATCTTGTTTTTGTGGAAAAAGAAAAGAGAAAAAGAAAGAGAAGAGTTTGAGGTTGTTTGTTGTAAACCTCTTTGTTGTAAACACCCTTTTATTTGTGAATCCCTCTTCGGTAGAGGTGATCGGGTGATTGAGTTGTATCCCTCAAGTGTGAGGTGATAGTGTTGGTTGTGAGCCTCTTCGGTAGAGGTGTTGTTGTTGGTTGTTGTTGGCCTCGGTGGAGGTTGTATTGAGAGAGGAGTTAGGTACTCCTAGAGTTGTAAGAAATCCTCTTCGGTAGAGGTTCCCTCGGTGGGAGTTGAGTTAGTGGAAATCCTACACGGTGGTGTAGGCGGGGATGTAGAGTTGGGTACTCGAACCTCGAAACAAATATTGGTGTTTGCGTTTGATCCAATTTCTCTCAACTCTTATCTCTTTACATTTGTGCAAGCATTCATTTCATACAAGCATCATTCATTTCATACTTATTATATACTTGCTTGTGTTGCCTTGCATCTTTATATTGCAATTCATTATTATATGCTTGGCTTGATTGTGTGTGTGCATTGTGTTGCTATATCCTTGATTGCTTGGATTGCTTGTGTGTGTGCCTAACTTATACTCATCCAACAAGAGCTTCACATAGCACCTCAACCCATTTTAAGGGGAATCAAGGGGAGTTAGTCATGAGCCTCGCAAGGGGAATTCGGCTACACTTGTTGTATTGTATTAGTTTGTGCATAATTTGCATTAGCTTCCGCATTTAGCGCACTTAGTTTGCATTTAGTTTCTTAGATTAGCACAAACACCTATTCACCCCCCCTCTAGGTGTTTTTCAATTGTTATATCTTGTATATGCTTGGTTGTTTGTGTGTGCCTCACTTATACTTAACCACAAGAGCTTCACATAACACCTCAACCCATTCAAGGGGAATCAAGAGGAGTTAGTTCAGAGCCCTTCACGGGGAATTCGGCTACACTTGTGTGTTGTATTAAGTGTGTTGTAAAATTTGCATTAGCTTTCGCATTTAGCGCATTTAGTTTACTAGATTAGCATATCACCTATTCACCCCCCTCTAGGTGATTTACAATTGGTATCAGAGCCAACGCTCCTGATACTTAGGCTTAACATCCTAGGAGTGAGATCCATTTGTTTGCTAATCTATTGTTTGCATTTGCTTGTTTGCACACTCATATAGTTTACCATGGACTTCATGACCCCACCTAGTTTTGACCCTTCCAACATTGTTGTTTGGAAGTATAGGATGTCCATGTACCTACAAGCCCTAGGTTACAAGGTTCTTCTTGCCATTACCAAGGAATTCTTCCTTAGTGATAGCAAGCATATAGGGGCCAATGCACAAGCCCTTGAGGCCATTAGAAGCACATTACCTAAAGGATATCTTATACATGTTTCTAATATTGATTCCGCTTTTGTAGTGTGGAACAAATTGACAACCACCAACACCTCCGAGCTTCAATTGCAAATCCAACCGGAGGAGTCTAGTGGAGAATCGACTCACAATGCTTGATGGTCCAAGGGAATGACTCCCTTGAGGTACTTTCGGAACCCCACTTAGATTGTGATGATACTAGTTCTTCATGTGATGAGAATATTGATCCCAATGTTTTGAATGAAGAACTATCTATTGTTTGTGAAAAACTTATTGAAAAATATTATGTTTTGAAAAAGAAAAGTCTAGGCATTAACAATGAAATAAAAATTTGATTGCTAGACTTGATATTGTTTTGCAAGAGAAAGAGGAGATTGCTAATGAGAGGGATTCATTAAAATCTCAACTTGATCTTACACTTAAAGAAAATGAGTTTTTAAAATCTAAAAATGATTGTGAAACTCTTTTGAAGAAAAATGAAAATTTGTCTTCAAAAGTTGATTTTGTTTTAAAAGAAAATAATTCTTTAAAAAGAGAAATTGATTTTATTTCAAAAGAATTAGAAATTTGTTTAAATAAAAATAAATCTTTGAAAAATGATATTGTTTCTCATGTTTGCCATGCTAGGGTAGTTTCACCTAGATCACCCCTTGCATGCTCCACTTCTTCTTTGATTAAAATGATATAAATGTTTTAAAGAAGGGTATTGATTGTTTGGGCTCCACTTTGAGCCAATGTGTTGTGGGACATACACGATTGGAATCTTTGTTTCGAAAGAAATAAGTTCCACCTATGCATGCACACCCATCACGGCATACACATGCTTCTCACGGACACACCCATCACATGTATGCTCATGTGTACACTTGTACACATTGTGGACGTAAGGGCCACCTTGCTAAATTTTATTTTGATCTTATACATGATTGTAATTTAGCAAATAAATTTGTTTGGGTTAGAGAAGGTACTAACCCTCATGGACCCAAAAGACAATGGGTACCAAAGACCACCCCTCGTATTTTTGATGTAGGTGTGGGCTCTCACATGACGTCAGAGTTGCCGTACCTTGGAGTGGATGCGTTCCGTGCTTAAAGAGAACAATTTGGATGCATCACTTTCAAGGGAAGTTTTGGTGGAGAGGACCACCATGTTTTAGAGACAAGGAAAGTTGCCTTCTAGGTTTTGATAACGATCCCTAACTCCTATTTATTGTTTACATGCTTTTCATATTCATTATTTATAGCATGTTTGATGTTTATTGATTACTATGAAAATGTCATGCTTATTAGATTTGTGATATACATGTTTAGTTATTTTAGACACACATGTTTAATATGGATAAATTCTTTTGTGTTCTCACTATTTGGTTGCTATTGCGTATATCATAGTTCTAATAACATGTGAATTTTCTTAATAATCATGTTTATGTTTATCATGTTGATTTTTATCTTGTTTTATACTTTATGCTTTGATTACATGTTTAGATGTTAGTTTTCATTAAGACTAGGATTTATACTTGTGCATATAGTGGGCCACAAATAAATCTATATATGTTTGAGCTTGAATGCTTATTTGAACCCATTAGATGTGCTAGTATAGTCTAGTTTTGATGATCCATGCATTTTAAACTTGTATTCCTATTTTTGGATTTGTTTTTGTGTTTATATTTAACTTCATATATATGTCCATTTTATCCAAATTATTGTTATACATATACATCCTTTTGAGCCACGTGCCTTCATGCATATATCTTTGTGGACTCGTTGTGTTTGGATATGTATGTATACCTTAGTTTGTATAAGACATATATATACCTTGAAGATTAAATAAGTTTTTGATGATTTTCTTGCTTAAAGGAATATTGACCTTAATTACCAATTTTCATGATTATGATCTTCACATTGTATTTGTACACTCACTTTTATTGACTACTCATGTGTTTGTTTTCATGAGTCATATTTATGCTTCATTGACTTGAGTGTTGATTATCATGAGGATTTCATGTTTTCATGAAAATAATTTTGTTTTATTCCTTGCTTGAAGGATTTCGTACTAGTTTACAAATTTTTCATATAACTAGTTGCGATATTCTTCATTTTGGTAGAGTTTTCAAACAAACTATATTTTTCAAACCTAATCTTGAAAACCCTACCATCAATGGGAGGTTGGATGGGAGATCATGTTCATGTATGCTTTAAAATGAAAATCATTTAAAATTTGAACCATGATTGGGTGGTAGATAATATGAGATATACATTTGATATTATTGTTGTTTCAATTGGTATCAATTTTGATCCTCTTGTATACTCATGAATTGTTTTATGTAAGTGAATTGAAAGCATACATTCATATAACACATAGTATTAGTTTTCAATTCCAAGAATATCAATTTCAATTGATATCTATTTTCCATACATATATATGTTTGTGTTTATGCTAAGCTTGAGCTTCAATTTTGTTTCAATTGATTACTTTAAATTGGTATCAAGCCTACGCATTGTTTTAGTTGGTATTTCATAAGGGGGAGAAAATTTGATTTTGTCTTTCAATGGTATCAAGATGCTATTCTTTGACATATTTTTAATTGATATCTTAATTGAATGTAATCCTTTATTGACTTTGTTTCTTATTTTAGGCAAAAAGCGGTCGACCGAGGCTCCAACGGTCAGAATACTGACCGTTGGCGGTCGACCGAGCCGGTTGACTCAGTCGTCAAGGCTGAAAAAATGCCCCAACGGCTAGTTTTTCTAGCCCTATAAAAGGAGGGCTTTTGGGACTGGTTTTAATAAGATTTTTCAAGTAGTTTTGTACCAGTTTTTCCTACAACTTTTAAGAGGTTTCTCCACTTGTTTTGAGAGCTAATATTTCCAATCAAAGCGGAGTTTATCACGAGTGTTTTAAAAGTGATTTTTTTGAGTTTTCCTCCACCTTTTCAATCCTAGTTTTCTCACACAACACTTGAGCTATCCATTACTATATCTACCTATAGGAATCTTTGTTGTGAGAGGATTTTAGGTGATCAAAGTGTTGTGATCACCAAAGTTCCGGCAGAGGGGAGAGTGAGAGAGGGTGAGGGAGAGAGAAACAGAGAGAGGAAGAGAGGAAATAAGAGAAAAGAAAAGAAAAGAAAGGAAAGGAAGAAGAAGAGGAAAAGAAGAAGGAAGAGGAGGCAGTGGTGCCGGCCAAGCCGGGGCGCGGCGGCGGCGGCACCGGCCGGGGGCACGGCGGCGGTGGCGCCGCCGGCCGGGGGCGCGGGCATGAGTCAGATCCCCCCCCCAAGCTGAGTAAGAGAGAGGGAAAGAGTTGGTTTCAGAGAGAGAGAGAGGGAGAGAGTTGGTTTCAGAGAGAGAGAGTGAGGAGAGAGAGAGGGTGTGTGTAATTAAAGAGGGAAAGAGAAAGAGAGGGAGATTTTAAGGGAGAGAGAGAAAGGTCGGTTGGGTTAGGCGGTGGGGGAGTCTTCCAGAGAAAGGAAGAAGAGGAAGGGAAAAGAAGGGAAAAGAAAAGATAAAAAGAATATTTTAATATTATAATATTGGCCCAAAATTCGACCAGCTATGAACGGTGCCCAAAAATTACATAAAATAGAAAATATTAGCCTGAGATGTAATATAAAAATGGTTTGGTGAAATTCACTACGGTTTGCAATTAAAAATCCCGGACTGTCTCGCCGATACCGAGCGACACCGGTTTGGCCGGATTTTCGATAAATAAAGAAAAATCCCCAAAATTCTCGAACGTAGAGAATATGATTCTAAGGCACATGGTGAAAGCGGATTCTCAAAATATGACTCCGTTTGTGAAAAAAAAAATCGTAAGGCCGGTTATCGGTAGCGGTCGACACCGACAACGGAGATTTTCCGAAATACTCCAGAAAAATTTCAGAAAATCGTGAAAAATCTCAAGTATTAGAAAATAATTTTGAAATTGAAATCAGCTCAATCGGACTACCACGGAGGTCAAATCGAGTTTTGTACGTCGTATCGCGTACTCATACTGTGATACGTACACCGGGGATCAGGGGGTTACATTTCTCCCCACTTTACAAAAAATTGCGTCCTTGCAATTTCCATTCAGGTGTGAGAACAATATTTCCAACCCCAAAACCGAAATGTTACGGGCACACGACACTTCCGCTGCGAACTCTGATCTCTATAAGGAACTCGGGATAGAGAAGTATGGTAGTGAACTACTCTGGACGGATGGAAAGTAAGACGATACAAGGAAAGTAAGAAGGAAATCGGATGTTCTGGTTAGCAACTGAAAGGAAGTCAGAGAACAGAGTCAAGGAATGAATTGTCAGGTCATGGTATTCTTGTACTCGTTGCTGGAATCCCCAAATTCAGATACAGATCAGTTAATCTGAACCTAATTGTACTGTTGGTAAGAGCCCGAGGATTGACCTAGGTGGTTACCCACACCAGGTGTGAACCTAAGCTCTGATACCACAATGTAACGCCCCGATCCTAAAGATACGGAGACGTTATGGTAACGTACATACGCAGGGTGGAAAACCCTCACGTACGTACGCTAAGCCTCAGTACAATAAATAACCTCCATATAGACATGGGTCTACTATCATGTACAGTGAACTACAGTATCCGTGTAGTCATAAGCCTGCGTAGTACTAATATATGTAGGAACAGTGGTCGATGGTGTCTTATCGTAACGGTGTCTAGCATGCATGTCTAGTACTAAGGTAATGTCATAGTGTATCTATGGATCAGTATGCATGTAACGTGACTGCGATACAGTACATGTCATAAGAGTGTACACCCGCGTGTCAGTGGCTATGCAGGTCATGACTGTATTCGAATTGTCTATGTCAATATACCTAGCAATATTCGATGTCATTCCTATTCCAATGACTATAAATAATAGTTACCGGATTTTATCCATAATCAATAATTAATAGGTCAATGTTACTAAACACAGTAAAATATAATTTATAAAAGAAAAACACTCACAAACTGGCTCTAGGCTTGTAGCTCTCTTCCCCATGATCGCAACGGATCCAGAATCGTCCGAATCGGAGTCCGGATGCTCCCGATATCGCCCGAATGCTAAACAGAATAAAATGGGGTTAAATATGTAATAATAATAAAATGCAAATAATAAATAGTAGCAGGGGTTTTTGGCAAATTACCTGTAATGGGTTCTGGAGCGGGTTAACGGGCCGGGTTTGGATCCGATAACCCGAACCCATAACTTAAAGTATTGGGTACGGGTTAATGGGTTATTGGGTTGGATTTGGGGTTTATTTGGGTTAATGGGTCGGGTTGTGAGGGTTTATAGGGTTTTGATTAACCTTATTGGGTTATTGGGTTTGGGTTTTACCCAAACCCAAACTCAAACAAAACAAGAGCAGCAGCAGCAGTTGCTGCTGCTCCTGCTCCCAGCGCGGCCGGCGGCGCCAGCCGGCGGCGGGTCAGATCCGGCAGAGAGGGAGAGTGAGAGAGGGTGAGGGAGAGAGAAACAGAGAGAGGAAGAGAGGAAATAAGAGAAAAGAAAAGAAAAGAAAGGAAAGAAAGAAGAAGAGGAAAAGAAGGAGGAGGAGGAGGCGGTGGTGCCGGCCAAGCCGGGGCGCGGCGGCGGCGGCACCGGCCGGGGGCACGGCGGGGGCGGCGCCGCCGCCGGGGCGCGGGCTTGAGTCAGGTCCCCCCCCAGGCTGAGTAAGAGAGAGGGAAAGAGTTGGTTTCAAAGAGAGAGAGAGAGAGGGAGAGAGTTGGTTTCAGAGAGAGAGGGTGTGTGTAATTAAAGAGGGAAAGAGAAATAGAGGGAGATTTTAAGGGAGAGAGAGAAAGGTCGGTTGGGTTAGGCGATGGGGGAGTCTTCCAGAGAAAGGAAGAAGAGGAAGGGAAAAGAAGGGAAAAGAAAAAGATAAAAAGAATATTTTAATATTATAATATTGGCCCAAAATTTGACCAGCTATGAACGGTGCCCAAAAATTACATAAAATAGAAAATATTAGCCTGAGACGTAATATAAAAACGATTTGGTGAAATTCACTAGGGTTTGCAAATTAAAAATCCCGGACTGTCTCGCCGATACCGGGCGACACCGTTTGGCCGGATTTTCGATAAATAAAGAAAAATTCCCAAAAATTTTCGAACGTAGAGAATACGATTTTAAGGTACATGGTGAAAGCGGGTTCTCAAAATATGACTCCGTTTGTGAAAGAAAAATCGTAAGGCCGGTTATCGGTAGCGGTCGACACCGACAACGGAGATTTTCCAAATTCCCGAACGTAGAGAATACGATTCTAAGGCACATGGTGAAAGCGGATTCTCAAAATATGACTCCGTTTGTGAAAAAAAATCGTAAGGCCGGTTATCGGTAGCGGTCGACACCGACAACGGAGATTTTCCGAAATACTCCAGAAAATTTCAGAAAATCGTGAAAAATCTCAAATATTAGAAAATAATTTGAAATTGAAATCAGCTCAATCGGACTACCACGGAGGTCAAATCGAGTTTTGTATGTCGTATCGCATACTTTTACTGTGATACGTACACCGGGGATCAGGGGGTTACAGTAATACATCCCGAAGAAGAGGCGCAAATCAATATTCTAACCCAATGTCCCAAATCCAAGAAGGTGATAGAGGCGAAGAAGATATTAATAGCCAAAAAATTAAAGTCTGGTCTTTTCATACATCATCACGAAAATTAAGAATGATACGGACATAATCGTTAGTGTAAATTGCAAGCATTGTCTAAAAACTTATTAATAGTTCGCTTTCGGTGGCTATGGGATATATCGAAAGCATTTGGAGGGGGCACATCCTTGTCAAATTGTCATAAAAAATGTTAAAAATAGAGATGAATGAGCACGAACGCAAAGTATTTTGAATATCTTAATTTTTTTTAATGATTCTGCTTACACTTTATCGCGTGTTTATTATCTTACAACACATTTATTTTTAATTGAGTGTATTAATATTTGTGATATGATAGAAGAAAATGAAAATGATGTGAATTTATTTGCTGTATTCAAGAAATGAAAATAAATGATTAGAATATTTTAAAATAATTCCATATATTTATTTAGTTGCATGTGTTTTTGATCCACGTTGTAAATTAGATAGATTGCATAAATATTTGTCTACTTATTATGAAATTCTAAAATTGAATTTACATGTTTATGCTATATTTAATGAAGTTAAAAAAAATTATGTCTTATATGATTGTGGTGGAGATTTTCTACCACGACCAAACGGACGGTCGATCCATACCACAAGCGAGAGTAAGGAGATGAGGAGTGTGTGAAAAAGTGATGCACAACACAAAAAGAGAGACATAAGATTTTTTTTTACGTGAAAATTCAAATCAGAAAAAAACAATTGGAGGAGGAGAAGATTCCACTATAATTCTCAAGTTACAAGAATTACGGAGAATTCGTTGCTATATATCTGAGTTAGGATAGATTGGAAAAAAAAGATTCCCTTCTCGCTGAAGGAGAAAGTCTATTTTTACTGAGCTGTTGGCATGGAGGCGGATGGTGTGGGCGTAATCTCTGTAACTGCACGGTCTTCACAGCTGAATTTATTATAACAGTCATGATTATTAGTACTGGACTGTTGGGATTGCATGCAGAAAATCACGTCATTGTCCATAATTACCCGCATTAGTGAGCGTAACACATTATGAACGTGAAAGAGAAAAGAGAGGCGTAACCACAGGCGGACATCTCGGTGGCCATTGCTGAGAACTTCTAAAGTAGAATCGGGAGCCTTGGATTGCAAATAGCTCTGAAAGAATATTGTCTTCAGGGTTGGAGATTACTCTGAGATGACTTGAGACAACAGAGCTTCCGAGGTGAAAGAGTATTTGGTATGAAAGTTGACTCTAGTGGGGCTAGAGTGATTTCAGGAGGACGTAAAGTGACAAAGGCCTCGGGATGAACCGGGAGCTATGTGGATGTCTCGGTGGAGGCTTTAGATGCATGAACATGTGCCATCATCTTGCTGAAGGTCAATTATTTTGACCACTACAGATACTTCCTGCTCTTTCGCTTGTCAAAGCCTATGGGAAAAAATCAGAAGAGCGAAATTGGTAGAGATTCCTAAATCTTTGACTTCTTCTTGGTATCTATGAGTAGGGAAGGATTTGGATCATAAATGCAAATATTCTGGATTGACTTGGAGATTACGTGACTGGCTGACAACTGGCACATTATCGATTAGATTGCTTGAAATCTATAACTGGCGTGTTTTTTGAATCCTAGCGTCATGATGGCTGAGATCGTGTGGTAGAGGACGTTGGTATCTTGATGTAGGGAGAGAGGAGATAGAGGAGACATCGGAAGATAGCACAGAGATCGGAAGACAAAGTAGCGAGAAACAACAAGTGAAGCAGGCCTAGAATGACCTCGGTCGACCGCCTGGTCGATCGGAGGAGGAACCAGTCGACTGGGCAGCCGACCGGTGTGCACAACGTGCATAGGAGTATGCCGGTCGACCGCCCGATCGACTGTGGCATGGAACGGTCGACCGCTCTGTCGACCGACTGAAAGCTGGCTGCTCTCAGTTTGGGTCTAGTCGACTGCACGGTCGACCGTGGACATGGGTCGGTCGACCGTCCGGTCGACCGATAGACGCGTTTTTAGCTTTTCTTTTAGAATTCAGATTCCTTTTCTATTTGGGATCGAATCAAGCTGGGGTTTCCTAAAACCCAGGGACTCTGTGGCTATAATAAGGGCTAGAGCCCTCATGTATTGAATCCCTGAAAGTTCCCTGAAGTATCCCTCTGTATTAGTTTGTATTGATTGTTGAATTAATAAAATCTCTCTCTCCCTTACCCCGAGGACGTAAGTAAATTGCCGAACCTCGTTAAATACTGTGTTGATTGCTTTTCTCTATTGTTCTCTGTTCTGGTCATATTAGGTACATCTTCGGCTGCATCAGTCTCCGCCTGGTTGGTGGATTCCTCAGAGAGGTTGTTGTCCTGCGCGCAACAATTGGTATCAGAGCAAGGTTAGTCGTGGGATCATGTGTTGATTCAAAGGGCATCAGTTGCTGTTTGGCAGAGATCGTGTGTCGATCTCGGAGCGGCGTTGGGATTGTTTGTGAGATCGTGTGTCGATCTCAAAACAGCGTATACATTGCTCGAGGAATCAATTTGGAGGAGTGGATTACTTTGAAAACTCTTCGAGGGTTTCGCGTGGAGGTAAAGATCCTATCTTTATCTAGTTTATTTTATCTAACTCCGTTTGTATCCGCATTGCTTTGAGGAATCAGTTGAAAAGATGGTTGGAGAAGGTACATCATGAATTCACATCCGCTGAGGATTAATGTGGTGAAGTTCAACGACATGAACAATTTCGGTATGTGGAGGTGTGAGGTATTGGATGCGCTGACGGCATCAAACCTCAAAGACACTCTACGATTGGAGAAGAAGCGCGCATCAATAACGGAAGAAGATTGGGATAAGATGAACCGTACGGCGTGTGACTTGATTATGTCTTGTCTGGCACAAGACATCAAGTATTATGTGTTGCATGAGATATCTGCGAGGCAACTGTGAGAGATCCCGGAAAAGAAGTATCTGTAACACCCCGCTCCCAGAATACGTACTTAGTTGCGTATTCAGATTTTTCGATCGTATTTTTTCGATTTACTTCCTGTATTTGTTTTATATTATGAATTCTTTATATGATCGTTTTGTCTTAGGATCCGGATTCACGGACTCGGAGTCAGCTCTAGTCTGAACCGAGGACCCGATCCGAGGGTATTACTCGATTTGGTCTTTCTGTTATTTAGATTTGACCGTTTTAATTTTAAACATCATTTTTCAATATTTTAAATTTTCTATGATTTTCTGGAATTTTCCTGAATTAAATTGAGAATCTTCAAACCGGTGTCGACCAGTGCCGCTGACCGATTCCAGGATTTTTAATTTACAAACGGATTGGAATTACTAGAAGTGTCTTTTTACATTATTTCTTAAAATCACATTTCCTATCTAAATACTTTTTCTATGAATTTATGAAATTCCACCGGATTGGGTGTCGGCCAGTATCGCTGGTTGATTCCAGGATTTTTAGTTTACAATCGGAATTGAATTTCTAAATTCCGCTTTCGCATTGTATCTTAGAATCATATTTCTTCCTTACTACATTTTCTGGGATTTTTCGGAATTTATCAAAATCCGGCTGACCCGGTGTAGACCGGTATCGGCTGTTGACTTCCGGATTTTTAATTTGAAAACGAGATTTTATTTTTGAAAACCGATTTCATATTATTTCTTATGATGACGTTTTCTACCTCTGGGTATTTTTGGGGATTTTTCGGGGGCAGTCGATATTTGCCGACCCCAATATTATATTATTATTTTTTGAATCTTTGCTTTTCTTTCTTTCTTTCTTTTCCTTTCTTTTTCTTTCTTTTCTCCACCGACCCCAGCAGCCCACTCCCCTCCACGTGGGCTACCTCACCTCCCCCCTTCCCATCAATCCTTTCTCCTTTTCTTTCTTCTTTTCTTTTTCTTTTCCTTATTTTTTTTCCTTCTTCCTTCTCTTCTTTTCCTTTGTCTTCTCCTCCTCCTCCATTTGGGCGACGCCCAACCGGCCACCACCGCCAGCGCCTCTGGCCACCACGACGCCGGCAAGGAGACCGCCCTAACTCCGGCCAACTCCTTCTCCTCTCTCTTTTCTTTCCTTTCTTTCCTTTTCTTTTCTTTTCCTTTTCTTTCTCTTTTTCCTTCTTCCTTTTTCTCTTCCTCCCCCCTAGATCCGGCCACCACCACCGTCGCCGGACTTCTCCACCCTCCTCCGGCACCCCCCGGCGGGGGCTGACCGCCGCCGGCGCGATGCCGGCGCCCTTGGGCGCGGCCAGGGGGCCTCCTGGCCCCCTGTGCGCTTGTGTGGAGGGGGCAGCAGCCCCTCCTTCTTCTCCTTGGGGTGGCCGGCCCCACCCCAGTTCTGGGCGCCGCCGGTGGTGTGCCGGCGGCCCGAGGGGGGCCAGGGTGGCCCCCTGTGCGTGGCTGAGGGGGGCAACAGCCCCCCTCTTTTTTTTCTGTTGAGGGGCAACCGCCCCCTCTTTCCCTTCCTTTCTCCTGGGGAGTGGCCGGCGCCACTCCCCCTGCCGGTGGCCGGCGCCGCCCGGCGCCGCCACCTGGCCGTCGGCCAGGCCGAGCGCCCCCAGACGGGGGCGCTGTGTGTGAGCGGGGGGGGGGGGGACAGCCCCCTTTCTCTCTCTCATCTCTTTCCCATACTCTCACTCTCATCTCTCTCTCTCTCTCACCTGCCCTCTCTCTCTCCATATTTTCTCTCTCTCTCTGATTCCATCTCTCTCTCTCTTTCCTAATTCAATCTCTCTCTCTCCAGATTATCTCTCTCTAGATCTCCCTCGTCTCTGTTATTTTCGACGCGGATCTCACCCCCCGCGTCCAGGCAATCCTTAACGCGAGTCTTCGCGAACTTGACATCTATTTAATGCGGCCTTCGCGTTATTGTATCGACGCACGCGGAGCCCATGCCCGCGACCGTATCCCTCTCGTGTCAGCTCGACGCGGAGCTAATAACCGCGTCTGTGATCTCCTCGTGCTAACGCGACGCAGAACCCACGACCGCGTCCGCGTTCTCCTCGCGTCCTGATTTGAACGCAGGTCTCGAACCCCGCGTTTGTGGCATCTTCGCGACGCGACTCCCGCGTCTGCGACCCCCGCGTCTCACTTTCCAAACTCGCGTCTCCCTGTGTCTCTTTCTCTCTCTAGATTTCTCCCTCTTTCTCTCTCTCTAACTCTTTCTCTCTCCTCTTCACCTTCTCCCTCTAATATTTATATATTATATTTTATGGCGCGTGCGCGAGTTCCATGGATTTCAGAGTTTTCGGCTCTTCCGGAGATTTAGGCGAGTGTCCTCGCTCTCGCCTCCATTTGGTTTCCCCGCTTTGTCGGGTCGACATGTATTTTACTCCATGTTTTCATGTATTATGTATTGGGCTGAGTCCCTGTATCTGTGTATGGCCGAGTGCCAATGATTGGACATGTATTGCTCTGTGACGAATGCTTGTATAGGGTAGTTTCATTCTTGTACACATACCATGCCTGTGATGTATTGTACTGCTTTATACCATGCGTGGCCGACCCTTCGTGGCCATTGGACTCTGGGTTTCTGCCCACTCCTGGGATGGCTAGTAGTCACCGAGAGTGCGCTTAAACCCCGAGTGTACTTGGTTTCCGGACCCTTCAGCCTCCGGTCCTCACTATCTCGAAAGAGACGTGATTGGATCGTCAGGTTTCTCATTCAGCCTCCGGTCTCTCACTATCTCGAAAGAGACGTGATTGGGATCGTCAGGTTTCTCAGCTCCATCTGGTGAGCATACTTAGCGCTCAGTGCTTTATTCACTAAATTCGTTTAGGCGAGTTGCTGCCGGATTTTCTACTCGTATCTTAAACCGAGTTGTCCCGGTAACCTCGCAGAGCGCATTAGTGTCTAAACTCTGTTCGCTGCCTGTGCCTCCAGCTAGTTTAGCTCCGCCTGGTTATCATGATCAGCGTCCATCGCTTTACCACTGGATTCGTCTAGGTGAGATGCTGCTGGGTTTTTATACTCGCACTTTAAGCCGAGTCGTCCCGGTAATCATGCCAGACGCTCCAGTGTTAAATACTGTTTGCTGTCTGTGTCTCCAGCTTGCTCAGCTCCGCTTGGTTGTGCTCAGCTACTACTTTATCACGTGCCATGTACTTACCTGACATGTTAACACTTGACATGCTTTATACATGCTACTGTTTAACACCTGTTTGTATCACCTGGCAACTGATGTGTTATCACCTGACACCTGACATGCTACTACTTGGCAAGACCCCTTGTTATGACATGACTTGCCACCAGACTAATATCAATCTCTTGATATGATTGGTTACCTGCCTAATATCATCCTCCTGTCATGCTATCACTTAACACCCGGCATGACATACTTGACTCTCATGATTATCACGATAACGGGAATGATGACCTGACATCTTGATAGTACAAACTGTACTCCTGTTACACATGTGATACCTTATAGTACAAACCGTACTCCTGATATACCTGTATTCCTGATAATCCTGACTTGCTCTTGCTCATTCCCGAAATCTGATAATCATTTAATAAACCGTAAAATGAGACAACTTACATCGGGTCGGGAGAAACTTGCGGCTATCAATATGTGTTCGTGTTTACAGTGGTACTAGGCATGTTGTGCAACTAAAACTTCCGGTCTGACCTGTGGGCCTCCAGGCGACCGAGGGGAGTGCTGGCTCCCTCCTTCTTGGTACCATCTTGATAAGGGCATTCTATAAGACCCTCCTGTAGGCCTTGCGGCCGGTTCCATACACCAGCGATGGAACGTCCTGGGTCGTGGTCCCGGGCATGTACGGGACCCACTGTAAACATAGTTCGTTGATACCCCCGTTGGTTTCCAATAACAACCTTATTTTACTCGGATGTGGATATATGTGTGCTGGGACGCTAGTTCACATATCTAGACATCAGGGTAAGACGAGTAATAATAATAATAAAAGATGCCAACCATGGATCTGTTGTATGCTTTGCCGAGCTTGCTTCTATCGGGTTTTACATTGGATTTCCGGTTTGATGGTTATTATTATGTTTGCTGCTCATACCCAGCTTTACCACTTGTATTCTATTCCACCAGTCTCCTGTTCTTATCTTATCATATCATGAGTACTTCCTGTTTGATATCACTTGTTCTATATCTACTTGCTCCTGCATGCTTATGCTCACGACACGGTTTTCAATGCTTGATTATGATTAGGTTTTATCGATACACGTGTATTTATCCTCGCACGCCATCTGGCTTTCGTATCACCACTCGCCTGGGGAGTTCTATCTGACTCCCCTGGATTCTCATGTCCAGGTCCTGGAGCTTGGAGCTTGTCGGAGCTTGAAGCTTGTAGAATTCCAGTTGCTGGCCTGAGTGGCGCAGCTGAAGCGTGGATCCCCAGTGGACCATCCGAAGCCCTATCCTTCCAGGCCCCCTGTGTGCCTCTCGAGTTTTCCTTTTGTAAACTCGTGAGTGCCTGTGTACTGTTCATACTTGTACATCTCTTTGTAATCTCGCAATTGCGCATATCAGTGATGTAATATTCATGTAATATTGGATCACCTCTGGTGATAACTTTGTAATTGTACTCATATGTTGGAATGTATAATGCACCACTTGCTTCCGTACTCTGATTCTTACCTGTACTGATGCTTAGCGTATATACGTGAGGGTATTTCTGACCTGCGTATGTACGTCACAGTAACGTCTCTGTACCCGCCGGATCGGGGCGTTACAGTATCTGACAAAAAGCATAGAATCGCGGTTGCAGTTGAAGAGTAAGCTTTATAGTTTTTCAGATGCAAAGAGGATGCTCCATCAATGAACACTTAAATCGCTATACGAGGCTTCTTACAGATCTAATTATGTGGATGTGGAGATCAATGAAGAGGATAAGACGATAATCTTATTAATTCTCTTCCTAGGGAAGAGTATGAGACCTTTACTCTTACATTGATTAATAGAAGAAAATTCCTTAACTACAGTGAGGTGTCTGCTACTCTTGTGAGTTATGAAGTAAGGATACAGGACCGACTGTCTTCTTTGGGGAATACAATAGTAGAGGCATTGGCGGTAAGAGGAGTTCTTCTAATAGGAAGGGAAGAGATGATCAGGGAAGATAAAAGTCCAGATCAAGCTTCAGAGATCTGAAAAGGAATCAGTGCGCCTTATGTAAGGAGCTAGGGTACTGGAAAATTGATTACCCGAAAGCCAAATGTAAGAAGATGGAGTCAAACACCGAGGCGAATCTCACACAGGCGGACGGATCGAATTCAAACTGATCGGTATTCTCTCTCTGTTACTACTCCTACTTTGATTACTCAGATAAGGCTGAGTGGATCTTAGATACCAGAGCCACCTATCATGTGTGCCCGAACAAGACCTGGTTTTCTAGTTTTGAGAAGCTAGATGGATGTTACACGGTCATGGGTGATGATTATTCGTGTAATATAGAAGGAATGAGTACAGTCCGTATCAAGATGGAAGATAGGATAGTACGAGAATTGAAGGAAGTGAGGTATGTATCTCAACTCAGAAGGAATCTTATCTCTGTTGGTGCTTTGGAAGCATTGGGCCTTGTGGTATCTATACGAGATGGTGTTCTCAAGATGACCAAAGGCTCAATGGTGGTTATGAAGGGCGTCCGCCGGAAAAATCTCTACTACTTGAAGGGTAGTACGGTTACAGGTTAGGTGGAGACTTCTAATTCTTCAGATGATGGTTGCACAAAGGTCTGACAGGTGAAGGTCGGATAAGGAGATGAAAGCTCTTTGCAAGCTCCTGCAAAGAAGGGATCATTGGAAGGTGCTGCTACCTGCAACTTGGAGGGTGAACACAGCGTTTTGAACAAGAAGAAGGTGAAATTCAGCATCAGTACTCACCGCTTAGAAGGTCTTCTTAATTGTGTTCACATAAGCGTTTGGGTACCTGCTAAGACTGCATCGCTTGGAGGTCACAGGTACTTTGTCTCTTTTATTGATAGTTTATCTAGGCATTGTTGGATATATCCCATGAGACAAAGGTGTGAAGCCTTAGATATGTTGGTGAAGTGGAAAGAAAGAATGGAAAAGCAGACAGGTGGGAAGATGAAGGATCTACAGATTGGTAATGTTGAAAGAGATATGAATCAATTCCTACGATTTGGCCAGAACACTGGTATTGGTACTCACTTCACAGAAGGTATACATGAGTTCGCTATGAAAATAAACCGTTCCTTACTGGAGAAGGTCTGGTGATTGTTGTCAAATGCAAGATTAGACAAATCATTTTAGACTGAGGCGATTGTGTATGCTAGCCATCTCATAAATGGATCGACTGTGATAGGAAGTAAAACTCTATTGAAAATTTGATCTGGAAAAGCTGCTCAAGATCATAGTTTGCTGCGAGAATTTAGAAGTCCGGCCTACTTCAGTACCAAAGATGGCATGGTGAATCCGCGAGTAAAGAAGTTTGTGTTTTTAGGTGTCAAGAGAAATATTAAAGGCTACAGGTTATGGGACCCTAAAAACAAGAAGATCGTGTTGAGTCAGCATGTCACGTTTGATGAGATTTCAGTGTTGAAGTCTACCGTCTCTCAGTAGGTAGAGAGGATGGAGACCAAGGAAGTATCGCAGCGGGTGGAGGTTGATGCTACTCCACCATCTCCAGTTGGTTCGGTATCAGTGAAGATTTCACCGGATGTGATACCGGGTGGAGATCATGTAACCAGGGTTGATACTGAACAGGTTGAAGACGTTGCTGAGAATGTCAAATTGTTTGCAGCCATTGGACTAAGGTAAAACCACGCACGTGGGTGAAGAAGCATGAATCTCAAGCTTGTGACCGCGACAAGCTCAAGTTGAAGGCCGTTATTCTCCATGACGGTAGTGAGGAGATTCATATAACTCAGCCAGATGTGTTCGCTGCTGAAAATTCAGGTACAGGTGCTTGAGCTTGATGGAGCTCATTTCAATGAACTACGGTTAGCTTGATTCGTTGGGCAAGGTACGTAGGCAGCCACAGCTACATTTGGTGATGCAACCCGTATGAAGCTGTTTGGGTTCTCGAGAAGCTTATTGGACTTCACGTAGAGGTGAAGCATTGTGATCTCGATGAACAGTTGATCTTCTAGTGAGAAGATGGTTAAGCTTGCATAGGAGGGTGTGCATCCAATTTGTTGAAGCCGATAATGGTGTTCGTGTACTCTACTTAGACTTAGTTGGACCGTCAGCTGAAGACAAGTAGACTGGAGAGAGCTAGTCAATTGGAGAGTCAGTGTTGGCTCATGATGAGTTTCTTCATAAGGTCATGAAGTTTCTGAGTGAGAGACACGTTCGTTGGTCGGCTCGTATGGTAGTTCTCCTAAGGTGAAGGGATGGGAACACATGTATGGTGCATTCCAATTGGATAGCTGAGCTAAAGGTTTCAAGCTGAGACCGTGTGTCGATTTTGCCGAGATCGTGTGTCGATTTCGTCCAGAGCACCCAAGCCAAGATCGTATGTCGATTTCGCCGAGATCGTGCGTCAATTTCGCCAAGATCGTGTGTTGATTTCATCCAGAGCACTCAAGCCGAGATCGTATGTCGATTTCGCCGAGATCGTGTGTCAATTTCACCAGGTGATAGACTGAAGTTCATTGGAGATTGGCTCAGATTTGAGAAATCTTCACCGAGGTGGAGAATTATAGGGAGAGAGGAGATAGAGGAGACATCGAAAGATAACACAGAGATCAGAAGACAAAAGAGCGAGAAACGACAAGTGAAGCAGGCCTAGAATGACCTCGGTCGATCGCCTGGTCGACTGGAGGAGGAACCGGTCGACTGGACAGTCGACCGGTGTGCACAACATGCACAGGAGTATGCCGGTCGACCGCCCGGTCGACTGTGGCATGGAACAGTCGACCGCCCTATCGACCGACTGAAAGTAAACTGCTCTCGGTTTGGGTCCGGTCGATCGCACGGTCGACCGTGGACACCGGTCGGTCAACCGACAGACGCGTTTTGGCTTTCCTTTTGGGATTCGGATTCTTTTTCTATTTGGAATCGAATCCAGCTGGGGTTTCCTAAAACCCAGGGACTCTATGGCTAAAATAAGGGCTAGAGCCCTCATATATTGAATCCCTGAAAGTTCCCACAACTATCCCTCTGTATTAGTTTGTATTGATTGTTGAATCAATAAAATCTCTCTCTCCCTTGCCCCGAGGACGTAAGCAAATTGCGAACCTCGTTAAAACTGTGTTGATTGCTTTTCTCTATTGTTTTCTGTTCTGGTCGTGTTGGATACATCTCCGCTGCATTAGTCTACGCCTGGTTGGTGGATTCCTCAAGAGGTTGTTATCCTGCGCGCAACACTTGCTGATTTAGTTAATTGAGGATCTTGGGATGCGGACCGATTTTTCAGGGATTAGAGATTTGAATTAGAAACGGTTCGGTTCCTCCTCCTCCATATATAAATAGGGGAAAGTCTTCAGGGTGGAAGTCGTACCTGTTTTCTCCTCCAAAAAATTCTTACTTCAAAATTCTTCCTTCTTCGGTTCGCCGCTATGTCTTCCTCCTTCATCTGGTTGAAAGAAGGAGAAGAAAAGGATGTGGATGGAGGGAATGGTGGACAGACCCTCACTATTTGAGAGTTTGGCTAGCAAAATATATCAGTCATAGTGATTAGCCTGTCATGAAATATGAGTCATCGTGATCGGTGCCACTGTCAGGGGTGACATTGGATTCTGCTTCTAGTCAGCTTGACAGTTTGGTCTCTGGCTGGATCGCTCTGATTCCAACCTCGAAGCTTGGAGTCTTTCTTTCCTCATAGCTTGTATGAGGTAAAAGTAAGGGTTGTCTTAGATTGTTACGGAGGAGGATGTGACTCTTTGGCAATCTTAATTGTCTTGAAATTTTCATTCTGACCTGACACCTCTGCCTTGCACTTGGAGGCTCTCTTCTTGCAGCGAGCAACATGAGGGGAGTATAGGGTATTCGTCGGGATATCACCAATGAAGCACTCCCCTTCCAAAACTCTGACTTCTTCCTCATAACAAAGTGTCAGTTGTGTGATATCATCACTGGCTTATATCTTGGAGGTTCCATCCTGGTCGAATATCACTGCATCGCAGGCCTTCTGACGGATGTTCTCCGGAGGACAAGCTCTTGGAGTTTGAAGATGAGGTTGGACATAGCTGCAGGATGGACGGATTAGATTTGGATCATCTAAATTTCTTTTCAAAAAAGTGTAAACACAAAACTGTAATGAAATTTTGTATTACTCTTGTTAGATGTTGCAGTGGGTGATTCCCGAGGAAGTTTTCATGCACCAAATTGTAGAGATTGATGGATGGATCTTAGAGATCAAATCAGAGCAAATACACAGATTTACATGTAAACCCGAAAGAAAAAAATCACAGAGAAAGAGAGAGTGTTCCACTATATTTCAGAGAAGATTACAATGGTGATTGTCTGGTCTCAGGCGCTAGAATTTCTAGGGTTGATTGATCATCCCCCCTCTCATTGGAGGGTCTCAGTTTTATACAAGTGGATGTCTTGGATAAAATTACAGAGTCCTGTTCTATCTGAATATCTATCTGATCTTAATTGCTTATCTTGAAAATGATTGGAGCCAAATCCTGATTTGAATTGGTAGAGCACAGGTTCATCTTTATCAAGTGGAATCTATCTAGCTGCCAATGTAATTGTTTCGTTCCCGAGCTGTAACCGCTGAATTCAAATGAAAATTTATCTTGGAGATAGGGGTACTCGTAACTGACTCTATCTCTATCTTTTTGACTGCTTGAATTTCTCATAATTTAGATGAATCTAGGACTTTTCTTCAGAGATGCTGGAGATGACCATGTGTCACGCGATCGTTCAAAGGTTGGATGGACACGTGTCGTGATCTTGAGGGGTCGAAAACTTACCACTACAGATGTAATCAATTAGATGTTCGAAATAAAACATATATAAATGCCTCTGGAATGGAAATGTTTGTTTAAATCTTGCCTGGATTGCTTTACCATTGGTCTTGTTTGAAATCGATCATGTCTCCTTGGAGTGCTGGTTTTTAACTCCGGATGTTTGATTTGGTATGTGAAATGTTTGGTAAGCTTGCGATGTTGGTGGAGGTGTTACAAACTTCAGAAATCAAACACAGAGATGCACGAGACTTCTGCACATTATAAGTTGACTTATAAATCAAATTAGTCGACTTATGTTTAGTCTTGTTGATTTATCTTGAGTGTAGTTGACTAATATTTTACAACAGAAAGTAAGGTTCTCAGATTCTCTCAGACTAGTTGACTAATACTTTAGTATAGTCGACTAATATACATTATAAGTCGACTTATACTTGAGTATAGATGACTTATGACGGTTCTGATAGTTTTTTTTTCTAGTTCTATTTTCAGTTTGAGTTAGATTGAGTTTTCTTTTTTCTCTGAAGCGGTACTTGATTGTATTGTTGAAGTTTGGTTGGATTAGGATCATCCTATGAGCATATATAAATACCATGGGGGTGATCTTTGAAGACAAGTCAAGTTTAAGAGATATTTCCACCATTGAAAATTGTGAGAGAGAGAATTCTTGTAATTTATATTTTCTTCTTTGTTTTTCAATATAATTTCTCCTGTCTTCGCAGTAGACGTAGACATTCTTATCAAACCATGTTAAATCCGAAGTTTTTGTACTTTGTGGTGATTAGTTTGTATTACTTACTAGTGGTAGATCGCTTCTATGCTTCCATTGCCGAGTCTTCAACTTGGTATTTTTGTCTTGTTGTATCGGTGTTGAGCACCTCATCTTGGAGATGACTATGACTCTGAATCACGACAAACTAAATAAATTATCCAAACAGGACCAGTCTATGACTCTGAATCCAGACATGTGAGAGGGCAGTGGATACTTGCTGTCTAGCTGCATGCCTCCTAAAAACTGTGATAAATGCAAGAGTATTGTGAACATTGGAGCTATAACGTGTTTTTCTTCTAAATAAGCAGAATTTGAAGAGTCTGTGAAGCATTGGTTGTTTAAATATATATATTTCAAACTTTAGTGGAATGTTGCTTTATTCATTAAATTTGATTTGCCAGTTTGCCTATGTGAAAATCTTCATAAGTGACCAATTAAATCCCTTGAGCATACCAGAGACAAGTTACATCCAATATTTGTACCAATAGGAGAAAAACCTTTCTTGTGAAGCAAATAAAGTACACTTAGACGAGTAAAATTACCATGACATGCATCAATGACAACCTAATCCATCAAACGCGCACGCGGAAAAAGAGTCTCCAAGAGCTCTGAAGGTTTATATTTTGTATAGAAAGAAGCATTTGCAGAGAGGCAATGAAAGGAATAGAAAGGTTGCAATCCTTCTCGGGTATCCCTTTTTTTCCCCTTTGTTTTTCTTTCTCTCTTTCGCTAGTTAACCACTGCATACTTTTAGATGTTCTTGGAAGACAGTTATAGCATGAGATATTGCTGCCGTTCGATAATAATCTTGATTCTATGGTCAAGAATAACTTGTTTAGGGTATATATAGAGCACTAAACACTTCATTTGAAGCAGTATCAAGTTATTTCATCATGATACCACTAACATCAAGTTTCTGGCCAAATCCTTTTTCAGTACATTGCATTATAGTTTTAGTTTTAAGTGATTACTGAACATAACATGACAGTTAAAGAGATGCTAGAAAAAATTAGAAACTAGTTGCTTTGCGATTATCATGAGAGAAAGCACAGGTTCAAGGAGTGGTGAAAGAGAGGGGAGAACAAAGAGGTAAGGTTTGGTAAGATGGATTCAGATACAGTGGCATTGATCCACATCATGAGAACGTGATCATGTTGTACCCATTGTGTGTATGCTAGATTCACATTTATTGTAGGTGGTGTACCAGCAACCTCAAGGTTGTGGACAGGACATATCTTCAGGTCATTGACATGGTCTTCAAGACCAAAGTTTGTCAATATTGGTTGGAAGACATTTTCCAAAGAAGATAGTTATCCTTGACAAGTTTAAAGGTGGCATAGTAAGAGATATTAGTGATGGTGGTAAGGTTGGTCGTGGCAGATTTTGGTGACGGTGGTGATGGAGGGTGATTTTGGAAGGAGAAAGGGAATGAATGGTGAGGGAAGAATGGATCAAATATTGGTCGTTGGACCTATAGAAGTTTTGATACCATAATAAGATTAGATATTCAAGAGTCTATTTTTATTTTATTTCTTCCTTGAGCTTTTACAAAGACTCCATATAGTTTATATAGAAGGAGAACATCTATTATTCATAATTGAGTTGGAGAAAATTATGCATGGCAACTTAATAGAGACTTTTCATCTACATCCATCACGAGTTGCATGGTAACTTAATAGAGACTTTTCATTTCTTGGTCTCTTGAATACCTCCATTATTCATAATTGAGTTGGTAATAGAGACTCTTCATCTACATCCATCATGAGCTTGCATGACAACTTAATAGTGACTTTTCTTTTCTTGGTCCCTTGAGTACCTCCATTAGCGACAACATACTAAGCCAGATGCTACTTGCACCATCTGATTTTGATAGTGCATTATGTTTGTGACATTCAATTTTTGTTTGAAAGAAACTTTGCAATTCAAATTTAAATAAGTTTGCAGATAACAAAGGAAACAATTGAAACCATCAAAGACAACATATTAATTGACAAGAAAATTGAATTTTGGTCATAGAAATAAAACTTACTGAAACCATCAAAAACTGTGCATCCTTGCAGAAACTGTAACTCATAAACAGCTAGTACTCTGACACAGATTAAAGTTGTATGAGATCCATATATATAATATAATGGATATATTTTGATGCATAACATGGGTTGAGTATACAATTTCATTAGTTATGTTCACGTTGCATCAGAATTCAGTGTGCTTTTCATCTCCCATTCCTCTCTGAGTTAGTCATTGCTTTTGTTTCGTTGCAGGTCGTTTCTACAAGCATGTCAACAGAAATGCTTCTCAATGCAACACTTTCAAATTTTTTTTTCTGGAAAATGTAATTGTAGACTTGATCTATGAATTATCCTTATTGGCGTTGCCTTCAGAATTCGATCGTGGATTATCACCGTCTGCAATCATCCTGTCTGGATCATGTTGTGCCTCACTGATTTGAATTTTATGCTGGCTCTTCCACTGATAACTCAAGCTGAGTGTGAATGTGAATTACTATTCAATTGAGACTTCAGTTGGCTTTCTGAGAGTTCTGTTATAGTTTTACTCTGACATGAGTTTTGACTCGACTATTGTGCACATTGAACTTATGAATCACAAGTCATCACATCATAACAAGGGTTATCTTCACAAATTTATATTGTATTTATCCCATGCTTCATCTCTATAATTGGTGTCACTTTTTCTTCTTTTTGGTGGTTGATTTTCATTGGTTTCGGTTCTGCGTGAGAATGAATTTATGCATGCAAGCTTCGGACTGCTCCTCTGTAGGTCTCGATTTTAATACACATGGGACCATATGTTCATGATTTTATCCTAAATTATCAAATGACTAGGTTGATGACTGTGGACCACATTGATTTGAAGTGGACCTGAAATAATGGCCCATAATAATTCTAGATATGGCTTGGTATCTATTGAAGGTCCATAACCACTCGGGTAAGGCTAAGCACAGCTGGCAGTCGATCCATCTGAGGTTTCTAAAGGTCTGTTTGGTTGTCGTAACTGGCCGTAATTCGTAGTTGTAATTGGTAAAGTCTTTTACAATTATAAATGAGTTACATGTATGTAAATTTTACGGTGTTTGATTGGTAATATAAAATTGTAAAGTGAGAAAGTGTATTGTACTTTACAGTGTTTGGTTGTCGTAATGTATAAGTCGTAAGTGAAAAAGTTGACCACAAAATTAACTATTTGGTGATTTTAAAAGTTTTAATACTGCAAATAAATATTAAAAAAATTAAATATTAAAATTTTTTAATATTAATATAAAAAAATATTACAAATTTGTATGACCACAAAATTAACTGTAACTGGGCTGTAAGTGAGTAGTAACTGGGTTGCAAGTGAGTGTTAGTTGAGTTACGTAAGTCTTTTACGAATTACGGTCCAAACAAACGCCGTAGTTGTAACTGGGTAGTAAGTCATTTACGAATTACGGAGTTTTACACGAAACAGGGTCTGTTTGGTTGTCGTAACTGGCCGTAATTCGTAGTTGTAATTGGTAAAGTCTTTTACAATTGTAAATGAGTTACATGTATGTAAATTTTACGGTGTTTGGTTGGTAATATAAAATTGTAAAGTGGGAAAGTGTATTGTACTTTACGGTGTTTGGTTATCGTAATGTATAAGTCGTAAGTGAAAAAGTTGACCACAAAATTAACTATTTGGTGATTTTAAAAGTTTTAATACTACAAATAAATATTAAAAAAGTTAAATATTAAAATTTTTTAATATTAATATAAAAAATAATACAAATTTGTATGACCACAAAATTAACTGTACTTGGGCTGTAAGTGAGTGGTAACTGGGTTGCAAGTGAGTGTTAGTTGAGTTACGTAAGTCTTTTACGAATTACGGTCCAAACAAATACCGTAGTTGTAACTGGATAGTAAGTCATTTACGAATTACGGAGTTTTACGCGAAACAAACAGCCCCATCTTTTTGACACAATCTTGTGAGATACGTGTTCTTATTCCAACTTGAATTGGATTGGCAGAGAAATTAAAGTTTGATGAAGCCCAACCTTGTCCATGCGATACTTAATTGCCATTTCGAGGCGGGTTTTGGTTGGCTTGGTCTTTCGCGTTGTGGGCCGTCTATCATAACTGATGAACGGCCCAGAGCGAGAGAGAGAGAGAAGAAAACACGTTTTGTAGTGGAACCCACAAAACGAGTTTTGTGGTAGACGTGTTTTTTTTCTACCACACAACGTGTTTTCTTTTTCTTCCTCTCTCTTGCTCCGAGCAACCCATCAGCTGTGATGGACGACCTACGGTGCGAAGGACCATCACCTAGCCCTTCGCGTTGGAGCCAACTCCAGCCCTTTGGAGGCATACTTTTTCGATGGGAGCGGGTTAGCTCCTTCGAGTGAAGGACCGTCCGGTCCTTCGCACGATATCGGCCCCCGTCACAAACGTTTTTTTTTTCCTCCCCATCGGGCTGTTCATCGACTGTGATAGATATCCCAGAATGTGTAAGAGACCATCTTGATCTTTCGCACAAAGATGTAATCACTCCCTTTTTAGATACGCAATTAATAGAGATGTTTTTGAGATGGATATCATCATTGTTTTTTTTCCGCGTCATGATAAGGGTGAGAAAGGATCACTCTTGTTTATTAAAGAGAACATAGTGAAACATTATAAGAATTTTAAAAACAAAACCAAATTCAAGCGACGTCAGACCTCTCAAAGTTTAATCAACCAAAAGAAAAATATAAAACACTATTTGGCCAAAGTTGTCTGAACTTGGTGACTTGGTCCCATTAATGTCTAAATCTGACCACCTCGCTTTGTCATATCAAGACAGATCTGAGACCTCTCTGCTCAGAGTTCAATCCTTATTCTTTCTGATATAATGATGCAATCATATTGGAGTGCGTTTGACACATAAAATGTATAATATTTTCATCTCGCAGGAATTTAATGATTAGATATTGAGCTTTTAGAAATATTACATTATCATATTCTGTATCAGCAGAATGTTTCAGTCAATAAACTATTAATTTGTTTGATACATAAAAAAGATTTTTAAGAGAGATAATTTTTTTAGAGTAACCTTGTATTTGCGAGGATTGTGGCGGCGAAGGGTAATTAAAGTGGTGGCAATGGTACTGATGCTCACAACGACAATGGCGTTGGTGTGGTGGCATTTGCGCTGTCAATGGCGGCGATGGCAGTGGCCGAAGACGGTGTTCAGTGGTGGTCGATGGTGGCAACGACTGCGGTGGGGAGGAGGTTAGAGGAGCAACGGGCCATGATCGGTGGTCGCGGTAGGCGACATTTGACAGTGATGACGATAGTCGATGGTTGATGGTGGTGATAGTTGATGGCCAACGACGGTGTTGATGATCAGTGGTGGAAGTTGCTAACGGTGCAATGACGGTGGGCAGTGGCGGTGGCATTGACGGTCAAAGGTGATGGCAATGACCACCATGGTTGTTGTGTTGGTAGCGAAAAATGGTAGCAATGGTGGGGTCAAGGGTTAGGGGTTGCTTGTTTCACACAAAGGGTTGCAAAAAATCGCAATTCGTAAATGACTTAAAATCTAATTACAGCTATAGTATTTGTTTGGACCGTAATTTATAAAAGACTCATGCAACTCAATTACTACTGACTTGTAACTCAATTACCACTCACTTACAACTTATTTACAGTTAATTTTGTGGTTATACAAATTTGTATTATTTTTATATTAATATTATTTTTTAATATTTAATATTTTTATTATTTATTTGTAATATTTAAAATTTTTAAATCACCAAATAGTTAGTTTTGTGGCAACTTTTCCTCTTACGACTTACATATTATGGCAATCAAATACCGTAAAACACATAACACTTTACCACCTATAATTTTACATTACCAACTAAATACCGTAAAACTTAAATGCATGTAACTCATTTACAACCGTAAAAGAGTTTATCAATTACGACTTACGAATTATAACTAATTACGACAACCAAACACACCCTTAATGACAACGATGACGGTGACAAATTATTGCCATGGGGAAAGAAGACAAGGAGGAGAAGACAGATAAAAGGAATGAATAAGTTATTTTTTGAAAATAATCTTCTTTTATGGATTCCAATCATATGGAAATTTAGAATAGTCATTCATCCCGATGAGGATTATGTTCTCACAACATGAGTGAATTTGATGCTTACGAGAATTCAATATTATCGAGAATATTGAGTTATATCAAACACTGAGAATTCACATAGAAATTTTAAATTCTTAAGTCATTATTTTTTATACCAGAAATACTACTTGAAGAGTGAGAAAAGGGAGGCGGTTGAAAATCCGTAGTGCCATTTTGCTCAGCGCGTTTTTTTGTCACCATCATCACTTTGCCATCTCAGTCATTCAGCCGGCTAGGGGTGGTGGGTCCCATCAATGGGCCCACCTTAACCAACGGTCTAGTCGGGGGCGGTGATCGCGGTGACGAAAAACACGGTGAGCAAAAAGAATTTCGGAAATCCGCTTCTCCTTCACCTGTGATGAACAATTGTGATGGCCTAAAAATTCGACATTCTTTTATTCCTATATACCAGCAAAATAAGATGATTTATATTTTTTTTTATTCAACATGAAATTCGTAGCTTCTGATTGGGTAAACAGACTGAGAAAGACTTGACGTCTCTCTCTCTCTCTCTCTCTCTCCTCTCTCTCTCTCTCTCTCACACACTCACACACACGCAAGTAAAAGATACATAAAACTATTATAAAGAGCCTGATTTATTGCCAAATTTTCTTCATTATTGGTACTCTCTCTCTCTCTCTCTCTCTCTCTCTCTCACTCACTCAGCGTCTTATTAGTCTACGTAAAATTTTGGAATTAGTCTGTACCTAGAACCTGTGGTTCCTAGCCAGCACAAAAAATTAAAAAGAAGAAAAAAAAGGACCCACTCTCCTTCTCCCTCTCTTTTGCTCCAACTAGTTTATGATCGAGAAAGGGTTATATTTTTGGGTTAACAAGTATTTTGCAAGCATTAGATCTAGAGATGACATTTATCTATAATACAGTTAATTTAACGGAAGAAAAAGAAATCATACAGTTAACTTGGTTACATTTTTCCTTTAAGTAACTACACACATTGTATTCGGGGATATAAGACGGCAATTCTACAATGTGAGCTAACAAGAATATTTTGACCTAATTAACACGGTAACATAATATATTCGTCTTCAAAAAATATATTCGATTCAACCCCGTGGTCAAAGTCCAAGAAACATGGCTACAGAGATAACATCACCATCAACAGTCCCAGCCAAGAAGATGCTGCTTCCTTGCTAGCTTGCTGATCACATAAGCCCCAAACCAATCCGACACACTTCATCATCTCATCATAAACACACAGAGGAGATCAACAGAGAGAAGAAATGTACAACACAACACAAGACCCAAACCTCTCTCTCTTGGACTTTGAAATTCTGCAGCAAGCAGCAGAGGTTTCATTGCCATTGATTCCCATTACCATTACGTTACACAAAAACAGAAAAAAGCCTCTGCCAACAAAAACAAATTTTTTTTTTTTTTTTGTTTTCACAACTGATGGCAACGGTTATTAACGCTCGCCATTTCAATCCAAAAATGTTCCTTGGATTCCATTCTCTTTTTCTTTCTTTCTTTCTTTCTATCTCGTGACGCGCTTTTCTTGGGGGCCTTGGGATGTCACGTGAAAAAGGGGAGAATCACGTGATTAAAGGGTAACAAAAATTACTTAGGTCTGTTTGGTTATTATAATTGGACGTAATTCGTAAGTCATAATTGATAAAATCTTTTACAGTTGTAAATGAGTTACATGCATGTAAGTTTAATGGTGTTTGATTGATAATATAAATTGTAAGTAGAAAAGTGTATTGTGTTTTACGGTGTTTGGTTATCGTAATGTGTAAGTCGTAAATGGAAAAATTGACCACAAAAATAACTATTTGATGATTTAAAAAATTTTAATATTGCAAATAAATACTAAAAATGTTAAATATTAAAAATTAATATTAACATAAAAAATAATATAAATTTGCATGACCACAAAATTAACTGTAAGTGAATGTAAATGAGTACTAATTGAGTTGCAAGTGAGTGGTGGTTGAATTACGTAACTCTTTTACGAATTAGGGTCCAAACAAATGCCATAATTATAATTGAATTATAAGTCATTTATAAATTATAGACTTTTACGATTTTTACGACCGAACAAACAGCCCCTTACCCCCAATGGATGATGGCATTTTCGTGATAATGATATATGCCTGTGGTTTGATTTTGTTTTATTTTAAAATAAACTGAGGGTGGCGGTTGGTGGCGTACAATTGGACGCAACTTAAACATCGTTCGAGGACCCAACTCGCTGGGGATCGGGGCAGCCCCAGTGGTGGGTCCCACTTTAACGTGGGTGTGGTGACGGTGCGACGTGATGGAACCCACTCCACGGTCCGGCAGTGGGGCCCACTGGACCGTACACGTGTGCTGCTTTTGCCCCCCGGGGGGCGGGGGCCCAGGACCGGGCTCGGCCGGGGGGCCCGGGTGCGGGCCAGGGCCCATGAAGGGCTGTTGGGCTCCAGCCGGTACCGGTGGGCCGGGAATTGCCACGTCAGCATGAACGCGTTTTCGTTTAGAGCATGCTTGCCTGTGTTGCAGCATAGCACTCCATTGACTACAATTATAATATTTATTTGTTTTTATTATGCTTGGATTGGCAACCTTTTACAAATTGTAATTAAGGAGTTGAAAGCAGTGTTATGGTCAAATTAGTTGCAATATCCCTTGCAACCTCCTAGCTTGTAAGCTGCAAGTGAGTAATAGTCTCAACGTGCAGTGAAGCCATTTATTATCAAGCTGATATTGATATGTATTTGCGATAATATTACTTACAAGTTACAAGTAAATAAAAATGTTTAACTTTGTATAATGATTTTCTAACTTAAATTTCCTAATACAATTTTAGGCCAAGAGTGGTACATGTGAGGGCCACCTTCTTAATTTATATGCGGACATGTGTGTTATAAAGCTTAGCCTTTACTAGATTGTGCAGCTGAACATACGGACATCAAATGATGCTCCTCAAAATTATTCTAACTTCAAGATGAACATAAACTATGATTTATGCAAGCAAGAAAGCGAACAACGCTAGTTAGATTTCGTTTTAGCAATAACAAATCCTAAAAGTTTCAGATAAGAAAAGCACTCGAATTCATAACTAATTCGAATTCACGAGTGATTGAAAGAAGAAAAACTGAATTTAATTGATAATTAAAGTTGAATATTAAAAACAAATATACAGTGGCTTTATATAGGCAAATAAAAAAAGAGTATTGTTTCAATTAGGAAACATAATTAAAATAAAAAAAATAAAACCAATTAGAATTCAAATCAGACTGAAAAACTAAATCCTACACAGACTCAGATAATGTCGATACGCTCAGAGTTGTCGACAGCAAAAGGGGCGTGTCAACATACTGTATAGTTCTAACTCCCGGGTTGGCTCTGTCAAAGTCAATCTGTCCACAGAAAAATGCGATTGTCAACAGCTGAAATGCAGGCTGTCGACATGGGTTGCGGCGTCTCGACAGCTGAAGTTGTTTTATGCATACCTAGTTAATTAACTGATTAAACTACTGTTGGAGCAATCACATACATTAAAGCTGAGGATGGCTTCTTTACTTTAAAACAAGTCTTAAGTTTATAACTACTTTTTTGTATTTTTATACTCTGTTCCACATTTGATAATAACAGTTAAAACTCTATTGATGTAACGGAATTGACTTGCTTTAAAAATATTGTAAATTGCATTGAAATATTCTTATTCTGATCATGGGTTGGTTTGCTTGTAGCTTGCAAGGTCATAGATGTTACCAACTATTTAAATTAGTCTTGCCTGTACAATTGGATGAATAGATTTTACAACACTACAGTAGTTAGTTTGAAAATTTACCTTCGTTTTTTTCGGCTTTAACAAAAATTTTAGTTTCTACGCATGAAAGAAGAGGTGTTCTCCACCACAAACTGATTAATTATCAAGGAAAAAATCATTTTAAGGAAATCTCACTCCGGATGATGAGAACTAAATTTAAAATCACTTATTTGATTAGAAAGTAATATCTTGTTCCTGAGACAACACTTTTATATATTTCAAATATTTCTTTAGTTTAGTGTCTCTTCTGTAGTGTTTCTCTTCAACACGATATCAATGCAAATCACACAGCATGCTTACTTGTCTACAGAGAACAGAGCAAATAAAAAGAAGAAATCACTTTTTTTTTAACTTGAGCACAATGTCAACTGTTTAGTCTTGGTTAGTACCTAGAAGTACGTATTCATTTCCAAAGACCTCATTTGGCTGTTGGAGAACAAAGGAAGAGAAAGTATGTGAGCCCTGTTAATTCAATTTTCGAGCGTTTTTTGAGATTTTAGCTTGAAATTTTGACACAATATTGTAGCTGTAAAAAATTGAATTAAAAGCTAGAAGCTCACGCTATTTTTTTTTTTCAAGATTTCACAGCAAATAAATAAAATAAAAAATTAAAATACACTCATGACATCTACGTATACAAAAAAAAAAAATACTGAATTTAGGCTCACTCTCAGGCAAACAAAAAGCCTGAGTTTTTTTTCTCACCGAGTGCGGTGAGCCGCCAGATGCGGTGGTTTGGGGCCCACCCCATCGGGCGGCTCACCGCACGCCGGTGAGCGCGGTGAGCAACTTCCGGTGAGAAAAAAATTTTCAAAAAGCCTCAATGCAACAATCAATGAGATTGCGATCTAATCAAACTGCGAGCACGTTCTTCAATGCAGCATCTCTTTGTGCCAGCTACGCAGTCAAACGCAACAATCATCCGAGGCAAAAAGTGAAGAGAGAAGAAATTTGCAGGCTCGCCCGCAAATTTCACGTTGCATTCTCCCCGCTCATTAAGGAGGGAGAGAGAAAAAAAAAAAAAAAAAAACAGGCCCTGATTCGTCCGGACAAAGGTCCGACCGATCTGAACCGCCCCCGCTTCAAAAACCCAGCGCCGCACTTCACGTGCCCCCGGCTCGACTCCCAAAATACGATTTAAAAAAAAAAAAAGAACGAATCGCATCACGCCGCACCCCTAATTACTTACAGCCACCAGAACCGGACCGGTCCGGTCGGAATCCGAGGGCCTGTTTTTGGGCCCAACTCTCGCTGCTGCTTTCTTCCAACCAATTCTCGGGGTTCTGATTTCCGCTGCTGCGTTCATCTCGCCATCAAACACACAGTTTGCAAGGCAATTATTCGCTCCCAGATGCTATCAGAAACTCGCAGTGGAGTTGAGTGTGGAAATGCGCTGTTAATTCATAATTGCTTGCTGCTGCTGCGGATTCTGTCATCCCTTTTCAATTTTACCCCCATTTTGCTGTAAATAGGTTTCAATTTTTTTACTTTGTGTAATTACAAAACTATAAGAAATTGTATTTTTCATGCAATCCCCCACTCGCTTTCATTTAGCGCATGTTTGTTTGTTGGAAACTGAGAATAAAGAAAAAACCACAAAAAATTATGACAATTTTCTTTCCTGACCTGTGACAATTTTCTTCTTAAAATTAGAGGAAAACCCCAGAAGAACTAACAACAGTCAAATTTATTTTTGCCAACAAAAATCTGACTGCGATCAATTTTCTGTGAGTTGTTTTCATGCCGTGTGTAGCTGGTTATGTGAAATCAAGGTATGAGCAAGGACTTGTGATCATGAACAATTGCCACAAATTGCAAAACTTGTCGGAGCTCATTTTGCGAAGGATGGGGGACCCCACCTATGCTTGCTCATGTGGCACTGGCCCCACCTAGACCAATTCATGGACCCCACATCTAAAATTTATCATATAGCTGCAGCTGCTCCTGTTTCCTGCACTCCCCTCCACACACTCATACCTCGTAGTGGCAGTCCCGTAAATTCTGGCCTTCCACCCTTCAACAGGGCATTTCATGATGAGATCCATCATTTGCCTCGTTGCCCTCTTCTTCCATTAGTTTTACACTTTACTGTCCCGAAAAAAAAACTAGCGTTGCCGACGAATCTCACTCGCTCCTCAAAAAAATCTCCGGCCAAAACTGTTCCAATTAGCTCCAGATCGACCGGAATCAAGCTCACCGGGCGGTGGTCAGATCTCGCTCGCGTCTAGGATCCGATGACGTCGGGGACTAGGCTGCCGACGTGGAAGGAGAGGGAGAACAACATGCGGAGGGAGCGGCGGCGGCGGGCGATCGCTGCCAAGATCTACGCAGGGCTGCGGATGTACGGAAACTACAAGCTCCCCAAACACTGCGACAACAACGAGGTGCTCAAGGCCCTCTGCGACGAGGCCGGGTGGACCGTCGAGCCCGACGGCACAACTCACCGGAAGGTAACCGCACCGCCCTTTTCACCATCTCCTCCTCCCTCTCTGCTGTTTCCAAAATCTTGGAAATTCAAAATTATTTTTTCTAAAAATTGAGTGGGCGCGAGATAGCCTGCCTATCGTGCGCCCCGGAGGTGGAAGTCAGCGACCGGTTAAATTTTTTAAGAAGGTGGCTAAGTAATGTGGAGGCGCACGGTAGCATAAGGTTCATTATTTGGCTAACCTGAGCAGGCAGTAGATGCGGAGTGGCTTTCTCTGCAGCTACCTTTCCTGGGCTATTCGTTATGCCGCCTGCGCGGTAAAAACGCATGGGCATACGATAGCAAATGTGCTTTTATTTTGCTAACATGCGCGGACCTGGTTGCCTTTCCCCCGGTTTGCTGGGTACTGATCCGCCGGCGTACGGTAGCAACATCTAATGTAATCAAAATCGCAGCAAAAAGTAATTAAAGCTTAAATAAACTAACAAATAATTAATGTTAAATAATGAATAATTTTTATTTTAATCCGCGTTCGATGGGAACGGCCCAAGTTGCTTGTGCTGGATCGCTGAGACGGTCGGTGCACGTTAGACTACTTTACCATTAAAAAAATCCTCTCTTTACGAATTTAACCCCACGAGATCTTTGTTTATGGAGGGTATGTTGGTAATCTGCGTACTGCGGTAACTGGGGTCCTCGTGAGCTTGTCCCCCGCAGGTCACGCGGACCACGCTGTTCTCCGAGGATTAAAAAGTACCGGGAAATTCGTTACGTTACTTACGCTGAAAATTGCCCTGAGTCGTTGCAGGGCGCTTCAGATTCTGGGACACGTGAAATTTTATGCCTTCAAGTTTATGAATTTTTTTGGTATTGAAGGATATGGGTTGTTATATGAAAAAGTTCCTCGCAACTTACCGAAAATCTCTACAGAAGTAAGTGCAATCAGAGAACAATTAAATGGATTTGGATTTGCAAATTGTTATAGATAATTTATTTGTAAAATGGAAGTGATTCGGAGGGGCCTGTTGGAATTTTAGAAGTGAGGATAAAGATAAAATGAAGAGAGGAAGATGTATTTTCTCTTTTTCTTGATTTGATATTTGTTTTGTCAAAATTAAAAGAACAAAGATATTCCTTTCTTCTTTTTCAAAAAAATTACAGTGTTTGGTTGCACATTGAATAAGGAAAAGCTAATCGTGTGAGCACTTCAGATGAGATTACCTCATGTTAACTATGTTATTGCTGCTACAACTGCTTCTTTTTCTTGCTGCCGCTGCTGGCTGGCGCGACGAGATTGGGGCTAAGATCGATCTCATCTCTGACCGGCGCGATGAGATCGGGGCCAAGCGGAAGGATGGCAATTGAATCCTAGCAATACGAATATCAAACCCATGAGCGGTCGTTGCAAGGAGATGGAACTCAAGAGAGTTGGGATTCGGTTCATGTATGTGAGCCACACACACATACAATAAGAGGGCCAATCACGCGTTGACACGTGTATTGATCCTTTTATAATATGTTATGTTTGTGGGCCTCACGCACATATTATAAGAGATTATAAAAGGTCTAACTCGGTCGGCGCGACAGATCGAGGCCAAGAGGAAGGCGATCGAATCCGAGCAAGTGGAAGCAGATCGAACACACGAGTGGCCACCGCGAGGAGATCGAATCCAAGAGATTAAACCCAAGAGATCTGAGATGAAAGGAGGGGGGGACAAGATCAATCCCACTTCCGACCGGCGCAACGAGATCGAGACAAAGAGGGGGCAGGCGATAGAATCCGAACAGCAGGGAGTAGAACGAATCCACGCGCAGTCACCTCACGAGGAGATCAAACTCAAGAGATCGAACTCAAGAAATCTGAGATGGAATCGGAGTTGGGGCATAAGATCGATATCATCTCCGGTCGCGCGAGGAGATCGACGACAAGAGAGAAGGCGTCAGAAGGAGATGGATGGCGGGAAGAAGTTGGAGAGGTGGTGATGAGATCTGAAAGACCTCTCTCTTCACAGTTGAAAATGAAGACAGAATAAAAAATTAATTAAAGTGTCTTGATTCCCATAATCTCCGGCTCTTCAACTCAAATTTGGCCTAAAGAAAAAAAACTCTTCTTTTCCTCTAAAAAATAAACACTAGAAGAGGGAAGAAAACCCCTCGTCCTCTCTCTTCTAAGAAAACAAATGGGGCCTTGGGGTGTAGCTTTGTTCTTTGCAGTGTGGAGAGAAAGCGCATTGTCACGTGAAGTGCACCACAGAAAGTATAATTTAGGAGAGGAAATTTAGTGGAAAAAAAAATGGTCTCCTTTTGTTTTCAACTTGATGGTAGGGCGAGGCCCGAGGGACACAAGAGGAGATGTGTATGAATTTTCTGTACTACTAAAAAAAAGAGGAGGGCCTCTTTTTTTTTTAAGCCATTCGCTCATGTAAATGCATGTGCAGTTTGCGTCCCGCTAGAAGTTCTTGGGGCACACCCGAAAAAGCGAGTGAGATGGATGTGCCATCCATTCAGTCAACACGAGGTTACGAAGTGCAGCTTTGCTGCTTGCTTGCTTACAAGAGTTTGAGAATTTTGATGTTAAGAATGAGTTTGCTTTGCTACAAAGCATTTAAATGTAGCATTGGGTTGGCGATTGAGTGATGACGTCATGAGTCAATGACATATGAGTCAGTCTCATGTTATGTACTGATGTTGTTAGGTATAAGCCGAACAACTCTAATTTTTAACTGTCTCGTCTAGTGCTAGTGAGTGCATTGAAGTAAAACTCTAAAAGTTTATTTGGCTTTAAAGTTGTCTAGACTATGGTTGTTTTATGTTGTAATTATTTGAACTATAATTTAAGTGTGATTGGATACCTAATGGAGTTTTAAATGAGAAGAAAGTATGAGTGTTGAGTTCCGATGAAAGGGGAAGATGAGAAGAAAAAAAAGGGAGTATATCTGTTTTTATTTCATAATTTGTAGTTAAGAACAAATCGAAAATCTAATTGGATTTTTGTAATTATTGGTAAGCTAACTTTTGAAGTTAGGTTAACTACAATTTACTAAATTGCAAATGATAGATACATGAAGTTCAATTTGGTATTTTAGAGTTGCATATTTCAGTTCAGTTTACGGTAGTTAGGAAAGTTTTATTCAAAACCAATTAGGTTAAAAAATATAATTATGAGATTTTTCTGAAAAGTTGAGTTTTTTTTAGTGTAACTACTAGTACTTGATAGGACAGGTAAACATTACAGTTTCGTTGATACTCAACGACATGAGTGGATAGTAAGGGACTAGTTTATGTGTCATTGACTCGTGATGTCATCAATTGTTAATCAATCAAGTTTATGATTGGAGTTTTATAAGGTGTACCAAAAAAATTATTATAATTTATACAAAAGGACTTTTTTGTGGTACACATTTTGTCCGACATAACAATACAATTTGAGAGACTAAAAGGCAAGCCCAGCACCATCTCAAAATTTGTTGGATTCTAAAGGTTATCTGACTTTATGCAATTGCTACCTTTTTATACCACATTAATTTATTATGTACCAAAGCAAACCACTTCACAACGGAATAATTAATTATCGCATATAGTTTTGAGAGAGAAATGGATTGTGCACACGTATTAAAGAAGTATTTTTGCTTTGGTGTAAGAAAATGTCAACATTGTAACAAAAGTAGTAATGAGACAAGTCACTACTAGATGGCTCCCGTGAATGATTTATTTCACAGGGGTATTGAGACTACTTACTAGCTACTCAAATTTTAGTGTCATGTCACATCAAACGTGCATTGAAAAAGTGTTGCATCAAAAGGTGACTATAAACTTAAAAAGTGAGATCTTGCTCACCTTTTCCTCGTTCCTCTCGTTTGTTAAGGCCTTGTTTGTTTTCTTGGATGAGAAAAAGAGAGGGAGGGGGGCTCTTTTCCATTTTCTGGTGTTTGTTTTTTGGAGAAAGAGAGGGGAGTTTTAATCAGTCCAAAATTGGGCTGAAGAGCTGGGGAGCACGGACATCAAGACACTTTAATTATTTTTTTATTCTCTTCCTTTTCAACTGTGTAGAGAGATCTTTCAGATCTCATCACCGCCTCCCAACTTCTTCTCGACACCATCTCCTTCTCATGTCTCTCTTTCTTATCGTCGATCTCCTCGCGCCGGCCGGAGTTGGGATCTATCTTGTGCCCCCAAACTCCGATTCCATCTCGGATCTCTTGGGTATGATCTCCTTGTGGTGGTCGCTTATGGATTTGATCTGCTCCCTGCTGCTCGGATTCGATCGTCGTCCTTTCTTGGCTTCGATCTCAACGCGCCGGCCAGAGGTGGGATCAATCTTAGCCTCGATCTCGTCTCGCCAGCCAGCAGCAGCGGCAACAAGAAGCAGCAACAACATAAGTAATAAGGGGTACTCTCACCTGGAGTGCTCACTATTAGCTCTTATTTATTCAATGTGCAATCAAACACCATAATTTGTTTGGAAGAGAAGGTAGAGATTTTTTTCTTCTTCTAATTTTGATAAGGTAGAGATTTTTTTTTCTTCTTCTAATTTTGACATAACAAACATCAAATTAAGGAAGAGGGAAGAGACCTCTTCCTTTCTTCATTTTATCTCCATCCCCTCACTTCCAAAAATCCAAACAGGCCCCAAGTAAATTAATGAATTGTGATGAAGGGGCTTATTGCATGCCTATCTTTCCTAATTGGGAAAAAGGTAATTAGAAATGGAAGTTAAGAGTCTTCTTCACAAGTGAATGTTTGTTTTATATATCTGAGAAATAAAAAAAATTGAAAAATATAAAAGATAATAGTTCTCTTAACAAATGTGAAGCACGTTTTTCAGTTTTTTATATGCTAAGGTGATAATGAGCTTAATAGTCCTTGTGGAATACTTGTTAATTAATAGTTTTGTGCAGAAAAAATTCATTGTGGATTGGGTAAATGAAATTAGGTGTTAACAATTTTCTAAACACCAATTAAACATTGTAAATGTTCTTAGTAGAGGAGAACGATGGAGAACGATAGTATAGTTAGGGTTACAAATGTTTGTATGTGGAATTACAAATGTTGAAAAATTAATATTCATTGTGTTAAATATATTAAATTTACATGCATATATGTTATTTTGGGATACTTTTAGCTAGGGCCACCATACACATGCTTACATAAATTTTGGCTTTTGTGATTAGTAGGAATCTAGAGATGGAAATGGTTGCTTGTTGACATTGACTGTATTAGATTTCATGGAAGAGCAAGAGAGAAAAAGAATGGTAAGTTTTCATTAGTTTGGTATTATGTCCAAGTGCAAAATATATCTAAATAATGGGTATGCTTACCCTAGGTAAGTGTGCCCAAAATAACACACGTCCATTTTTATATTTTACCATATCCTATTGAGTACATTATAATGTATAAATGACCAAAGATGGATCGTGATTATTCATGATGCTAAAAGATCATGATGCATGCAACAGTCTTGTAGAACGAACACAAATGAGTGTGTGTGCTGTAATTTGTATTTTTTTAGCTTCTGGTTAAAACTTCGAGTGTTATTTAATACCGGCTCTTCTGATTCTTAATGAATTTGAAACTAATTAACAATAACCCCTTATCCCCCAGCCTACCAATCCCTGAAACACATAATTGCTTATGTTATTAAGTTACTGGTGAGTTGTAAATACTACTTAGGCTCAAGTTCAATATTCTCAGAGGCTGTTTCCTTGCAAGACTTATCTAACTGCCACCATTTTACGAGTATTGGTTGGTACATTGATGCTTACAGCTGCATCACCAGCAGATAATGGTTTGGTAAAACTAACAGCAAACTGGTACTGTTTGGATTTCTCTGAGTTCGCATCAATGCAATGTACTTGATTCAAATGACCTGAATTACTAAACACTACTGCAATGTGATGTCTTGCGTTTATAATGCTGCAGGGATGCAAGCCTGTGGAGCCGATGGGAGCAGTGGGAGCTTCAGCTTCAGCGAGTCCGTGCTCATCATACCAACCAAGCCCATGTGCCTCGTATAACCCGAGCCCTTCCTCCTCTTCCTTCCCTAGCCCTGCTTCCTCATCCTACATTACAAATGTCAACAATCCTGTCAATGGTGTGGCTGATGCCAACTCTCTCATCCCTTGGCTCAAGAACCTCTCCTCAGCATCGTCATCCTCGGCCTCCTCTTCCAAGCCTCCTCACCACCATCACGACCTCTACATACACACTGGTTCCATAAGTGCGCCAGTGACCCCTCCCTTGAGCTCACCAACTGCTGGTACCCCACGTATCAAGACTGACTGGGACGATCATAATGCCCAGCCATCATGGCCTCCTGGGAGTCACTATACTTTCCTACCATCTTCTACTCCAGCCAGCCCTGGCCGTCAAATCATCCCCGAGCCTGGATGGCTTGCAGGGCTGCAGCTCCCCAGTGGAGGCCCTTCTTCTCCCACTTTCAGCCTTGTCTCGTCAAATCCATTCGGATTTTACAAAGCAGGAATAGCGAGTGAAGGGTCTTCAAGGATGTGGACTCCAGGGCAGAGCGGGATGTGTTCGCCTGCCATGCCTGGTGCACCGGACCGTGGAGATGTGCACATGTCAGATTGCGCATCAGATGAGTTCGCATTTGGGAGCAGCAGCAACGGCAATCTGCCAGCTGGAGGTTTGGTGAAGCCATGGGAGGGGGAGAGGATTCACGAGGAGTGCGGGTCGGATGAACTGGAACTCACTCTGGGGAGCTCGACGACTAGGGCCGACGCCTGATGGAAGAGTTAGGAGAGTATTATGATCATTCAGTTTTCTTTTTTCCTTTTTGCATGCATTGCTGTTTATTGTTGTCTCAATTAGAGGGATAGAGAGGGAAAGAAGAGCGGACCATTCCTATGGTTCTTGCATGTAGCCTTCATCCTTCTTCAATTAACTGAGATGTTTCAATTATATTGACAGTTAACATTGAGTTTACAATGCAGTTGGGGAGTTGACAAAGGAGGTAATTTCAGTTATTTTTCTGAGAGAAGGAGAAGGATAGTGAACAATATGGTGTTATGGGCCTAATCTTGTTGCTTCTGCAGTTTAACATTTTAATCTTCATATATAATTTTTTTTTTTCCAATATCATCATCTCTGTGAGCTTTGCGCAGTTCCCGTGGGTTTTTTTCAACTGAGAATGTGAGTGGCGGCTTTGATGTGAATGCTGAATGCAGTTGATTGAACAGGGTGTAGTGTGATTCAAACAGGTGCATGATGGAATTTTTGCCCTCTGTGAACAGTCTGCAGTGTTCTATTTGGGTTTGATAGTTATGTTATAACTATTTGAGAAAACTGACACTGGGATCACTCATGAGCTTTTCTTGAGAAAATTTGTTAGTGAGATTTCAGTTTTCCACTCGTCATTTTCCATTGTTTTTGCATAGAAAGAGAAGGGATTGTTTTGCATAGGAGAAACGGAGATTTCGTTGATGTTTTGACGACATTAGCACTTTTTTTTTCTGGTGTTTTGATTTTTCTCAAACAAAAATAATTTTATAAAAAAAGAAAAACTGACAGCTGTGTCCACAAAAAACCTACTTTCACTCAACTTTCTGGCCATTCGAACGGACCAAGACAGAATCTGGGAGAATGGAGCCGACCTTTTCTTGGGTTCAGCAAATTAAAATGTCCTGGGCAAATATGAATCCGTCAATGAAAAAGCCGTGCGAAAGTATTGAAGATACAAAATGTACTATAAAACTACAGCATAGTAGAGGCCCCAGGTTTTATGAGACAGTCCTAGGTTAAAGAGAAGGATAGTATTATTGGTGTTGAAGTGCGCTCTAGCTCAGAGTAAAATCAAAGTTGAATTGCTTTGTTTAAAGAGAAGCCATAGCCTTGTGTGAGAGAGATCTCAAGCCGAAGTATGGGAGCGAGAGGCTTCACCATAGATCAATTTGTAGAATGATAAACCTGATTGCTCACCTATCAATCTCACCTCATACAGCAATCAAATCTGCATCAGATGTGAAACAAGAATCAAACATCCTTTGCATTTTGCGGGCGACAAAAAACATAACAAAGTCGTAATTACACCTGGTTGTGTTTGTTCCTCTGTCCAGGAAACTCTCAGTAGCTGCGTTCTTTCCCAGTTTTCAGTGTGCAGGAAACAGTACTCGAAAGTTCCAAATCCATGTGCATTCTCCAATTCTCTAAATATCTTCTGCAAATCACAGTTCTTATGAAGTGAAAATTTCATTGGGGTAGAAGATAGGTCTGAGCATTTAGGATTCAGTAACAATTGCCATAGTAAGGTCTCGTTAACTCTGTTTGAATAAACGATACTTAGATCATATGATCTTAGAACAAGAAGTCCTAGCATACAAATAAAGTAATGGTTCTTACAAGCAGTAATAGAATTTAATTACAGATGGAGCAGCAAACCACATTTTACAGATAATCCAGATTTGCCATGAATATAGATAAGCAAACATATAAATGTCGGCTTGCTACATCTACCAATTTCCCAGATCAATGATGAGCAAATTTTGATATAGCTTTCTTTCCTCTTCACCAAACCAGACAGTTCTTTGTAGTAAATGCACAGAGCAGATTTGTATAGAGCATTTTTTTTTTTTCCCCTTCTTCATATCAAAACCAAGGAAGTTTGGTGCGCACAGAGCTGTGGATACTCAAAGCCAAACCTGAACCTGCAGTGCAGGTGAAAAATTAGGCATAAGATAATCATTGCAAGAATTTGGTTATGTTGTAAAAAAAGACGAAAAATTGGGTTTGCAGGTGATGCCTGACAAATAGAGTTATTCAGTATCTTATTTCAAAGCATTGTTCCAATAAAGTTACTCGAGGCAGCAAACTATAAGCTGTCACTGTGTAGGGAAGGATCCGAATAAGGTGTCAAATCACTCTTTGCGAGCAAAAATAGACGTGTTATGCTTCAATGTTAATTTCATCAATTTCATTTTTTTTGTTAAGAGTGCAGCCTGGGACCCGATTGTGCACAATAAGCTATGAGCAACTCTCTTGATTTCCATTTTCCTTTCCCCTTTTTGAGAGATCCAAATTTGCCACCTGTTAGAGTTCTATTTCCCCATAAATATCAAAATAATCTGTTTCAATTTTTCTTTTCCCTACGAGGATGAATAAGAAATGGTTATACGAAAATCAGTCTCATGCATAGGTTTACTGATCAATTTAGGACCAATTTAGAGGCTCCAGAAAGTAGATAACGAGATCGGTTTTGTGCTTAAGAGTATTCTCAATGTTGTATTTAGTAGGAATGAATTAGTTCCACTGTAGAAGAAGTTCTTATCAGATAAGTATTATAGTAATGCACAAGAAAGTTGCTATCTGGTGAGGTAAATTTGGAGAGAAAATTGAGTCATAAGCACTCAGCTTATTGGACCTGTGTGCTTGAGATTTTTCTACTGGCTATGCCTAGCATCAGATAGTAGATTAATAAAGGAATTATTTCTTCTGACTTTAAGTTGTATATGAACTCAAGTTAACAAGAAACTTACAATTTGCACCCCAGGAGCTATTCTCATTCTTGTGGAGTCAAACCTTCTTGAAAAAGGATAGAATGTTTCCTTGCTTAGCATCCTTTCCACCACCTTTTGCTGGTTTCTTGTTACCTGCTTTGCTCCCTGGATTTGCTGAGGCATTCCTCTCCGCGGCCTCTGCTTTATTAGCCACAGGAGCCCTGCCATAAAAATGACTCAGGGGTCACAAATTGAATGAGCAGTACAATCAGTAATACTTTATAATCAATATAAGATCAAGGGGCATCTACACAATTTAATGATGTAGAAGACAGATCAAGGAGTGTCTCCTATATGATGAGCAATGTGTGTATTTGCCAACTAGGGTCTGCTGACCAATAGCATCAATGTAACTGGGGTAAACTAAAATAGGAAAGGAAAGAACATCAAACCCAACGCTGAGAGGGAAGCATCCCAATTATATCTTTCTTTATTTCTTCAGATTTTTTTTTTCCTTTTATTTTGGATAGAATAGTGGAAAGAGATGAAAGCACTAAAAATAACACAAACAGCCTGGATAAACATTTCCCAAATCTGAAACAATGTTTTAGTGATGGACTTGAGGAGTTAGTTCGGAACAGGTCTCCTGTATTAAGGATTCAACAAGTGCTACTTGCCTTCCAACATCTCATTATTTCAGAGATGGATAAACTTCTATAACAAAATCTATTAAACTATGATTTGAAGATATAGGTAAAAAAGCCTTCAAATTCTGAATTAATTTGTTTCTTCACTTTGTTCTGTTTTGTTTGTTCATTTATTCAGCTGCTTGTGTTTGTGTTTGGGTTTGTGTTGTGTTGTGTGCGTGTGTGCGTGCGCGTGTGTGTTCTTTGGGCTCTAGGATTTAAATAGGATTACAATGGAAAATGGGAAGAACAGAGAAACCCATTTCATGCAGTGGATGATTAAGCCATTTAAATCCACATGAGCAATCTCACATCCACACTAGACTGAATTGCAGTTTCTTACTCAATTACCAAGAGGTGCGATAACTTGCCAATCAGCATTTGAAAAACCTACCAAACAACAAGTTTGCTGACAAAAAAAATGACATTGTGGGCAATAGAATAATCCATGAGAGGAAGAGTCTTAAAGGTATCTACCAATATGATCCACAATTTTGCAGTGAGGCTTTAGGAGAGATTCAATAAATTGCCTCACAGCACTAACAGCAAATGTGCTATATCATACCTTGTAATAATTAAATAACAGCTTCCTAGAAATTGAATGGAACCTTGTGCATCCTCCACCAAATTAGATTTTTCTTAGACCTTTAACTTAAAGACATAGGACAAATTTTTTTTTTAAAAATGCTATTTTTTTTAAAATATTTATAAAAACCGACTCCTCTCCAAAATAATTCCAAAAACCGACATCTGACACGCCACATCGGCCAACAGTCGACTAGGGGCGCCAGCGTGACGTGATGCGCTGTTGACGACGTTCTCATAGAAGTGCAGCCTTGACAAGACCGCACTTCACCAATTTATAAAAAAAAATGTTCTCATCTCCGTCTTTTTTTTTTTTTAAATTGAAGGGAATGAAGTGTGGTTATATGCTATGCGCTGCTGGACCGCACAAATAAAATGTATGTTTTTAACAGATTTAATACTTATTTGTTTCTCAATTTTTTTTATTTAGAAAAGTTTTGTTAGGAAATCTTTATCTAAGCTTTATAAGTTGAGCATGATTTATATCTATGCTTCAGTTTGAGTATTAAAGTCTGTAACTAGGGTTCTAAAGTGTTTATAGCCTTAAATGTTTGAAATCAAACAAAATTTACTGTGCAAGTGTTCTAAAGTGTTTATCTGACCAACAATTTGTATGCTCTGAACAATAGATCTAATTAACATACACACCATCCATTATGTGCTTACTTGACGCATAAGAAACTAAATTCACTTAAAATTTTGTTTTTAGGCGATATAGATCAATTTAATGGAGAAAAGATTTTCAATTTTGTGCTTCTATCATTGAATCTGAACAGGAAGCATTTGAAAGTAAATCCTTCTCGAAAGCTATCCTTGTGCGTATGTGACCAAAAATACTTAAACCTGCTACAGTAAACCCCCCTCCTACAATAACGTGTGACACTGTACAACATTAATAAAACCAATATATATCCTTGTGAAACGGGAAAATTTGATTTCTCAGATAAATATGGCACATGAACGAATATACATAACTCGATAGATATATGTTCGGCTAATGTAATAGATATCTATACCTATTTTTTTTTAGATACATAGATATCTATACATTGATTAATAAACATGTATGCCTATTGCCTATCCAGTTATGTAATTCGCTAGACATGATTGTGTTGTACAATGATGTCTATCAAGACATCTAATCATAGTCCTAGTAATTTCATTTATCTAATCACCATCTGACAGATCATTTAATAATGCTTGATATTTGAATATGGAAGTATTTCCAACACAAATGAGCACATGTCTTGCCTAACCAACTGCATAATAGAATCAATAAGATGATGCAACTGTTGGTACAACTCCACTAAATGCACTGCTGTAAACAAGAGCTTTGCAGATTCTTTAGTTCGTGATGAATATCCCAAAGAAAGGATGTTCTGAATCGTGAGAGTTAATTTGCTATTGACAATTTTTCCATTTCAGTTTTAGCAGAAAAATAAGAAGTTTTCTTGCTTGTCTAAAGCTAGGACAGTCCAAAATCATATATGAGTAAGTTTTTTTATGACTATCTTTTCCTTTTATCTACCATGGATAAAAAAGAGAATACATGAGAGAGAGAGAGAGGTATAAAGCAAGTGCATAGTTTTCTACAATCATATTTTATCAGATACCTGCTCCCAACATCACTCTTGGTTGTAGTCTTATCAGTAATACTATCACCAGCTTCTCCCTCCCAGAAAACTTCGGTCACTGAAAAAGAAGATATGTTTATCAGGAACAGTGTTTTAGATACAGGAAAACACAATGAAATTCCCTAGAATCATTGTTAGATTCTCAATGAGTAGAAAAAATATTTTCCTTTAAATGGAAACAGAGTACTATTATTAAAAGAATATAAGTTGAAGTAAAAGAAGAAATGCAAGTAGTATACAGGAGAAAAAGCCAGACACCCTCAATTTACTGCATGAAATTCTATGTTAGGATGCTCAGAGAAATAACAGTAATCCGACAAATCAATTAAGCAGAAGAACATTCAATAATTGTCTCATACCATTACCAACAATTTTTCCACAAGAGGACTAAGATGCCAAGTTTCCCTCAATATTATAGTAAGTTTTCCTCTCAAAAAACCTTTCCATATTGAAATATAGAATCTATCCATTCTAATTTTTACATATGGAGGGTACCAATTACCATCAAGGAAACAGCAATAACAATAACAAAACTGAATCATTCCCCTACATAAGGGGAAACTCTACGGAGGAAAAACACATGGAATGAAACAAAACATGAGACCCATCATCTAATCAAAGTTATCAAACCATCTGTAAAACAGACGACAATTGTATGCGGCCTAATCACTTTGAAGAGTCTGTAATTGGATCATAGATCTCATGTATTAAACATTCCTTATCAGTGAATGTTACATATAGGAAAATGAAATATTGCCAAAAGATGTATATTGAATAGTTTAGATGATGACCTCCAAGTTCATAATATCATAAATTCTGGAAATAATTATTAATATCACCTGAACTAATGTTCTGTTTCACATATTCATTTACAATGTTTTGTTACATTTGAAAGGAGACATTTGAATTTGCACATAAAAAACTAACTTTCCAGCACGAAACTCTGAATCTTAATGATGAATGCCATTCTATTTCTTCAGTCTTAAACTCTCTGGAACCTGAAGTCAGAATGTATTATATGTCCAATCATTAAAGGTTTCCAAGAACACTTGTTGTTAAATCTAATGCAACCCCACTGTCCTTGACATGGTTCAAAGACTCGGCCGAGTCGGAGACGAGTCGTCCGAGTCGTATCCGTCTCGGCCCACTCCGAGACAAGTCCGAGTCACGAGTCGGTCGACTCAACCATGGTTCACAGTCGCGGTCTCGGCTGCCGACTCGGCGGGCACTGAGACGGATCGGTCTCGGTGACTCGGATCGGTATCGGGCGATACGCACAAAACGCTACATAGAAAGCTAAAAAATTCTAAAAAAATCACGATAAATCTTAAAAAAATGTAGACATTCATATTCATGTATCACATGTCTAAAATATATCACCTAGCACACTAAATATAAAGCGAAAGTATAAATACACGCGTCGTCGGTAGAAACATATCAAAATACATGCACAATATAGTAAATTGAACAAACTACATTCATAAATACATGCTAATGTAATTATTTCCACATTGAATTGCGATGAGGCACAAAATTATCATCATAATGTCGAATCGACTGAGTCAATTCCGATTCTCGGCCTAGTCAGTCTCCTCCGAGTTGAGTCGACCGACTCGTGACTCAGACTCGTCTCGGAGTGGGCCGAGACGGATACGACTCGGCCGACTCGTCTCCGACTCGGCCGAGTCTTTGAACCATGGACTCAACTCAGAGGAGACTGACTAGGCCGAGAATCAGAATTGACTCGGTCGATTAGGCATTATAATGATAATTTTGTGCCTCATCGTAATTCAATGTGAAAATAACTACATTAGAATGTATTTATGAATGTAGTTTGTTCAATTTACTATATTGTGCATGTATTTTGATATGCTTCTACCGACGACGCGTGTATTTATACTTTCGCTTTATGTTTAGTGTGCTAGGTGATATATTTTGGACATGTGATACATGAATGTGAATGTCTACATTTTTTTAAGATTTATCGTAATTTTTCAGAATTTTTTAGCTTTTTATGTAGCGTTTTGCGCGTATCGCCCGATACCGATCCGAGTCACCGAGACCGATTCGTCTCAGTGCCCGCCGAGTTGGCGGCCGAGACCGCGACTGTAAACCATGGTCCTTGAGAGCCAAGAACTTGTAAAGGGACTTTCAACTTAACACAGGCATATGAAGATTATCAGAAAAGCATGTGATTTTATTATAAACTTTGTATAGAAAAAGTTATTTTTATTATGACTGAGTCTAACTAAGCAGTGAGGATTCAAATTTTTTTTTATGAAGGTCTGATTAAATACCTTCTCTACCCCGCTCATCGATTCGTGTCTTTAGCACTTTTCTCCTTTTGGGTGAAGTGGAAGCAGTATTCGTCTTATCATTTGCTTTCTTATCTCCATCATCAACTTCTTTAGGATTGTCACCATGGGTCTTCTTTTGTAAAGAAATCCCAGTAATATTGTTTTTGTGTCCGACTCTTGTATCACTGCCAGGTAATCCAGAATTTCTCTCTTTGCTTTTATCTTGCTTAACCTCAGCTTTATCTTTTTTCTGGTCTTCAAAACTTAGATTCTTTTTCTCCATCAAATTTCTAGGATCATGTAAAGAATCTGAACCAGGCTTTACATTCGGAGGACCTGGAGATGAAAGACTGACCGCATTTTCCTCTTCCTCATCTTCATCTGAAAAATCTATAACCACCCTTCTCTTTCTATTGCTAGCACCATTCAACTCTCTCTTGTACTTCAGATCAGCCTCATCGTCATCACTACTCATAGCATCAGCTGCTTCATGTGCACAAATTTGAGCTTCAGCAGTGACTGGTTACAATTTTAAAGACAAATCAGACTCAAAATTAAGTCAATTGTTACATAGAATGCAACATATTAAGAAAAGGAATATAATATTACACTTACCAGCGGTCTTAGGAATATTACTTCTTGTGTCTCCATCAGGACCTGAGGGTTTTGATTTCACATTTGCACGGCCCCACAAACTAGCTAGAGAGCTACCACCTCCTGATGTGGTTTCATTCTTACCTTTATTTTTGTTAGCGTTCGTTACAGTTATTGATTCTTTAACTATCTGAGGATCATTTGTTTGACCATTAACTATTGAAGCAGTTCTGTCACTTTTACCACTTGAATTGACCATTGAAGAGGACTGCATTCCATTCTTTGTGTTTGACTGTGCCACGGGTCCCTGTTGAGGAGCTGGAGTACATGGGCCTTTGAGAATGCTACTCGTTGTAGGCCTCACAGAAGTTCCTGTATCATTTTTCAGCAGAGAAGCAGAAGCAGTAGACTTTCCATCAACCGTGCGCTTGACATAGGAATTTGAAACACCACAATACCTAAAAGAAAATAAATATCAAAAGGTGCATGCTAATATACAAAGTGAAATCCCATTTACGCCTGATGACATATAACTGAAAAGGTCGATACAACACCGTAATGAGACAGAAAGAGAAAGAAAAGAGTGCTGCACCTGTTGTCTCTCAAACAATTTTCAGTAGTCAAGGGCTGACTGAAGAGCTGTTCTGCCTGTACAAATTCAGCACTCCAAAGCAAAGCAAGATCTTTTGGGATGCAAGCTTGGACACTATAAACCTGCACTGAGCAGTTGTCCTTAAATTCCTGTTTCACTTCTGTACCAATTAACACAGAAATAATTAGAGAAAGGCAAAGATGGTCACATAAGTTACAGTAATTCATGGAAAAATGGCTTTCTCAACAAAATTTAAACTTCCCATCAACCTCAAGATGCCTTACAAGTTCAGTGGATGCTCTGATGCAGATTGATAATTAATTAAAATAACAAGTGTATCATGGGCTATGGGGAAATCATAGAAGCTTCTGATTTCTCTTCATGGCCAGATAGTCTGCAGGACATTATGAACCATAATCTGAAATATTCTTATCAACTGTTTTTGATTTCCCCACCCCTACCCCCAAAAAAAAAAAAAAAAACCCCTAAAAACACGCACACACCCCACACCGTTACACTACATGTTTTTTTTTTCATTCAGATAACCAGTTGTGTAATGCTAGTTGTGCTATTTGGATCAACAACGTTTTTTTTTTTTTTTTTTTACATTTTTGTTTTATTTGGTGTGTATTTAAAAGTAATGAACACAAGGGTTTTCTTCTGTACATTTAAGCCAACATCAGAGACAAGGTTACTGAAACCATTTATAAAATTTATATATTTTGCAAGCAGCAGGGATAATAACAAAAACAGCAAAACCTTTATCCCAAGTATTTGGGGTCAGCTACATAAATCCCAAAGTTCAGGTAGGTTTACTTCATCAGATGTCGAGCAGAGCAGGAAATTTCAATATATTCTAGGAAAAAAACAACAGAAACTTGTTCCATCACTAAATAGTAATGATAGTATGATTTAGAAAATGTTGAACATTCAATTCAGTGTTGAACATTCTCATCTTTCATTATGCGGAGCATGATGTAGGTTGTGGGGATTTTAGTGTGTGTGCAGATATGTAGCTATGAACATGGGAAGCATAAGGACATATATAATAAGCATTAAAATTGTCAAAGGCAACTTCTCGTAATATAAAATGAATAACATAGCCATGGATCAACTGCAACCACATAAACTTTTATTGATATGTTGTCAAATTTTATTGCATAATGAGAAGATTAACATTGCATTCAGCACATTACTATAGGCTTAGTATTGGACGAAGAAAACAAATTCATAGCAAAAAAAAAGCCATCAACAAAATTGAAATAAGTCTCATGGCTATATGGTAGCCATTGACAAACAAGATTCGAACATCGATGAAATCTTGAAAACAAAGAGCTTCCGGAATTGAACTCATCCTTCACATATGCGGCCAATAAGACATTTAACCATAACTGTAATCGTAGGCATCGGCTATTGTCCTTACAGTTGTCATTATGAATTGTTATTCACTAACCAGTCCCATGCATCATCTTAATCTCACCTGTTTTATGACTTCCACGCTCATAATCTATCACAACCTAGATCTTCTCATCCCCTTTTAATGCCTTCAGCAAAAACTGAGCACTGTCTTTGCTTGAATCAATCAGCTCTTTCATGTGCATGCCCCCAGCAACTCATTCAGCTCTATGGCATTCCCTCAAAATCTCAATTAGTTCAACTAGGAACTTCCTTTGTGCTTCCTGGTTTTACAGCATGCCCATCTCAATGTTCAAACTTTCCACATTTGTCCTGTTGGCCTGGGACCTTTTTATTGAAAAATATACCAACCACGTGAAATTTCATTATTCCCAGTTCACAGAGAACATCCCTGCATTGAAAAGGCATGCCTATAGCATTTACATGCTAAAAGCATCTGGCCATTTGATCAAACCATCTCTATTTCTATTGACATGTCTTCATCTAAGACCAATTTCGTCAGAACCTACCAAAAATAGAGAAACCAACTGCTTTTTGGTTAACTACTTAATTTGGCTACGAGTTCTTGAATCAGGCCTCACTTTCACTTCATTAGTAGAAAATGTAACAGGATATCTCAGATAAATTTTATGCTACAAACTCCTCTGCAGCAGAAACATATCATAAGTGCAGGGTGTTCTTATATGTCATTAAGGAATAAAGCTGGATATTTTCAGGGCTCACCTGTCTTTTTCACGTCCAAGCAAAAGAAGTCATGAGCTATAAAAAATTTATCAACACCACGCAGCTTCCATATGATTAGTTGATTACATTTAAATGATCTTACTTTAAATTAACCTTTCATTATCTTTTGATGATTGAGATCCTATCAGCCCTCTGATAAATCCTCCAATGAATTGAAATGCACTGCGAAGTGCATCTGTTTCAGGACTCATCTGTCTGAATCATGTCCAAGCAAACAATTTAGAAGTTATAAAAATTTATCAACACAATACAGTTTCCATATGATTAAATTTGTTATCAATAAATCCTCCAATGGATTGTTGTGCATCTGTTTCAGGACTCATTTGTCTGTTTCATGTCCAAGCAAACAATTTAGAAGTTATAAAACTATCAACATTATACAGCTTCCATATAATTACATTTGCTATTATCAAGTGATTTAACTTAAATTGACCTTTCGTTGTCTTCTGAGAGATTGAGTGTTGACCCTATATTTTGATGATGATTAACAAACATGGTTTGAAAAATCGACCGTTCTGGTTCCGACTCGGTCGAGTCAGAACCGGAACGACCTTCACCATTCCGATATCAGGCAGCAAGTCGAAGTATTTCTCTATTTTCAGATGACTCAGGCGAAATTGCGTGTTGACTCGGTCGATATGACCGAGTCAACCATGGACTCGGCTTGACTCAACCGATATGGCCGAGTCAACTCTAGTTTTTGGCCGAGTCAACTCCGAAAAAGCACCCGAGTCAAAAATAAAAGGAAGAAAAAGAAGCAGACTGACTTACCTCATCGCCATCAGTCGCCCACGTCCAGGCCACCGCTGTTCGCCACCTCTAGGCCGTCGCGCCGCCTCCAGTCAGATCTCTCTCTGATCTCTCTCTCCTTCCGATCCTCTCTACCTTAGCTCCCTGAGAGATCATAGAGGGGGGAGAGAGAGATCGGGCGGGAAGAAGGGGAGAGAGATCGGAGGGGCGAGAGAGATCGGTCGGGGGGGAGGGGCAGAAGGGGAGAGGGGAAGAGAGACTGGGAGAAGAGAGATCGGCGGGGGGAGAGCTATAGAGGGGGGAGAGGGGGAGAGAGATTGAAGGGGGAGATGGGGGGGAGAGAGAGATTGGAGGGGGGAGAGAGAGGAGGGAGAGAGATCTGACCCGATCTCTCTTCCTCTCTCTTATATTATTATTTTTTAGTTTTTTGAATGTTCTCATAGTTACACCCATACCACCCTATTTCTTAAATTTACCCACCGAATCATCATATTTTCCCAATTACCTATCAAAACAACCTTATTTTGGACATGTGATACATAAAAATAGATGTCTACATTTTTTTTAAGATTTATCGCGATTTTTTAGAATTTTTTGAGCTTTATTTGTAGCGTTTTACGCGTATCGCCCGAGACCGTTTTGCGACGCCGAATCATCTCTGGAACAGTGCGCCCCGAGTCGACAGCCAAGACCGCGACTTTGACCCATGTTAACAAACCATCCAAATGGTACATTGGTACTAATGCTGCTTGTTAAGTGTGTAGTTTACTATGTACATGAACTCAAGTAAATTGGTACCATAGACGAAGGATGGATGGACTAGAGCTGAAATTGCAAATCTATAAGGAGGAAGGAGAAATTGAAAAGCTCTTGCACTTATTCAAGCTATATCAAAGGAGCTCAATTTTGCATCTTTCTCAAGATAAAGAAGAATCAAGCTAAGACCCAAAGGTCTAGTTCAAAGATTAAGTTTAAGACTCAAGCTCAAGCTCAAGTTGAAGTTCAAGTCAAGACTCTAGATCGAGCCCATTGCATGCAACAACTTTCACTTTGGTTCAGTTTGGGTAATTGTGTTTAATATTTTTGTTAAAACAAATTGGATATGATTGAGAAGCTTATGAAAGATTTTCAAAATGTATGAAAGATTTTCAAAATCTCAATATTTATGGAAAGACACACACATGCACAAAATAAATTTCAAAAATTTACATTACTTAGCTATTTTCAAAAACTTACTTTGCTTGCTCAAAATTCAAAATTGAAAATGAGTATGAAGAATCTGTTTTGGCAGCATTATTTTGATATTTCAAAATTTAGCCATTTTTAATTGGTTTGTTGCATGTTTTTCACAAGTTGTATTTTATGGTATCTATCTGTAATTGACTACTTAATTTGTAGTCAATCAAACAAATTTTGCTACAACTTTATTTTTGAGAATCTATAAATAAGGGATTATTGATCCTATTCTAATTTCAACAAGCTATCAATTTTCAATCAAGTTTCAAAAAGATCTCTTACAATCACTTTCATTATTTTCAAAGCAATCTAGTGCTATTTTCTTTTCTCCACATTTTCTCGAGCTTCAATCTCATACTCTAATATTGTTATAGGGATTAGGAGAGAGTTTTCGTGGTCATTTAATTACTATTGTTTTATTTCTATCTTTCATTGTAAAAGTGAGTTGTCTCGAGAGATGAGGCAAGTTGAAAGAAGATGCGGCTTCCAAACTGCGTTTTGAGATAGTGAGAAGAAACCTTCGTGGGGAGGACCGGACGTACACTAGGGGGTGGAACCAGGAATATACCGTTGTCTTTGCGTTTGCACTTTCTCTAACTCTTCTTACTTTGTTTTATTTAATTACTTGTGCTTATTTTTATATACATCTTATCTTGAGCAATTGATTGATTTAATCTCTCTTATAATACTAAATTCACCGATTCACCCCTCCTGTTTGGGTGACTTTCATTGAGATCCTATAATCATCGATAAATCCTCCAATGGATTGAAATGCAATGTACATTGTGTCAATACTCTCTGGTAATTCATTTGAGAATCTATAATGAAAAACAAAGTGAACATGTATCTGCAAACTAATTGAAATTCATCTCAAATATTAGCTCATACGCTCTGGTACATCTCTCTGTTGTTATTATCTTATACGTTAAATAGGTTGCAAAACGTGCTTTCTTATCATTAGCTCTCTACGTATAAAGAAGATATTAGACAAGTCCACCCACTGTTTTAAATATCGGGCGATATACTAGTATATCAGCCAAGATACCAGTATTTTATCTAAAACGATACGATAAGTGCAAAATTTTACTGGATATCGTTTTGGACCAATATGGGCCAATATATCGCCACATGGCCTATATATCGACCGATATCCGAGATGAAAATATCAGATATATTGCCATGTGACGCATTTAAGGAGCTTTTACAAACGCATTTGATAAGCTTCTACAAAAGGTAAGTACTCCCTTATGAGTGTATGACTCTATATTTGCTTTAAATAGTTTCATATGATTTATGTAGGTAATACATGTATATTCTTCATCTGGTATGACGTCCGATTTGACGTCCAGTATTTAGTACCATATCGCGATATATCACCCAGTATCTGACATCCGGTATATAATTTTGTCGACCGATATATCTCCAATATCCGATATTTAAAACACTGAGTCCACCTAACTCCTACTTAAATTGTCGGTATCTTGCTACAGACTTTGTTTTCACTCTGTCCCAATCTAGTAGGGTATTCATATTAACATCTTTTAAAATCTTGTGCACTGGGATGTCCGTAAAAACCTTGATGAGTCACCAAGATATTATCGCCAATGATATACATCATCTTCAGTAGATCTACTATGAATTCGCAGTAGCAAGAACTTGTTACCAACTTCAACACACACAGACCACTCTATGGTATCTCAAAGTCAATGGCTATCAAACATATTATTTTGGTGCAAACTTTTTATTATGTTTGTAGACTTTCTGCATGAGCGAGCAAATCTGACGACACTTGTATGGACCCTACAGGTTGCATTAGCACCCCCCCCCCCAACAAAAAAAAAAAGCTGGTGGAATTGGGTGTAGCAGCTTATGCCCAATTATGTTGGGCCAATCTATTAAGCCGCTAAAACCCATTATTTTATGGTTGGGTTAAGACTTCGGATCATAAACTGCTCAACTCATTTTGCACATTTAGTTTTTGCCAGACCAACAAGATTACATTGTAAAATCAGACATGTCTAGGAATTAGGTGTGGATTTTTTGTTATTATTCATAGTTGACATTCAAATTAACTGGTCCTTCATGTCCGTCTATGCAATCCTCAATCTCGCCAAACAGCCTACACGTATCCGATTGCGGTAAGACAATTAACGTTTCAGGGAAACTCTTGGGTTCTAGTTGGTGAAACCCTAACTACAGTAAGATGCCCGGACGGCTTAGGCACTTCTATTGCAGCATCAGAATCATAGATGGCAACTGACCCGTTATATCAGAAAACATGAACCACCAATATCATATTAATTAAAGGATAAGATTCTCAAGGAATCAAATGATATTTAATCATGCTCAATTGTCTATCCAAGGCATGATATACAAATGGCAGGAAAGTAGTTATTGATACAAAATCTTAGCCAATGGAATTTCGTAAAATCATTAAACTATTATCAAATAATCGAAATAATCTTAACAGATAAACAATTAACATGAATAGCCATTATTTTGGGGGTTTTTTCTGGGTTGGTGGTGGGGAGAGGGGGGAGGGCCGGAGGGGATCCCATAAATCAAGGTTGACCGCTCTGCTAAAGTTACAAAGTCAGATCAGCTAATTACATAAAGAGTATAACATGTGTGCGTGTGTATCTATGTGTGTACATACATACATAGATAGATAAATACATACATACATACATACATACAAGCAATTATTAAGTCAATAATAAGAGGATGTGCAAGAAAAGTTCATTAAAAAGGTATCACAAGTAAAATGCTAGTAAAAATCTTGTTATATTTGTATGCGTCTATTTTACCTGCGAGATTCAGTCCAGACGCAAGTTTAATGCAGTATGTTTGGGAATTGTTTTTTAACCACCCAGACAACGAGTAAATAACTTCTAACTCATTTCCATGCTCATCAACAAACTCTTTCAGCAACCTAGACAAAGTAGCAACTTCAGCACAAGAATATTTCAAAGAAATGCACATTATAGCTATTATTCTTGATATTCAAAACTCATACCTTTTGGCATAATTTGATGACAGCGAAAAGTTGCGGCTAAGCCATTTGTAAGAAACCTAAGTTATATCAAAATTTAAAATAAGAATGTCAACTTTTGAAGTATTCCACTAACCAATTCTGCTACTAGGAAGTCAAAGAAGCTTGCTTAGAAGTTAGTCTTACAAAACTACTTACAACAGTAAAATGGACAACAAAAAATAAGCTTCTCACTTTCATAGTCTCAAAGTATTACATCTTTATAGTTAATTTGATCTAAATTCTTGCGAGTCATGAGCTTTTTTTTTTCTTTTAATTTTTTAACACATAATGAAGGCTTACAATATTTAGTGTCATGAAATTGTTAGAAACATTGCAATACTTTTAGGTATGTGTTTCATATTGCGTTTCGTCTTATACCGTACCTCAGAGGTGAATGTAATTTCTTTACAAATCTTACCATCTTCAGTTTCATCTGTATACTCTTAAGCCTAAGGGAAGTTTAGACTGCTCCTCTAGTTGCATGAACATAAACCGTGCAACAAAACAAGGTTGATCTGTCAATTTATCTACGGCTACCTCACGAATAACATATTCTGAAGCATAGCTGCCTAGGCCAAGTTCTGAAACCAACGTGGTATTGACTTCCTGTTGCTAAGCAATTGAAATTATGTATAATTTTTCTGTAAAAGGTTCTCCTTTTGTAATTGTGCTCCCTACATGATTGCATCATTGACTGAGAAAGGTTATAATAGTGATCATGGCGGTGGTTGTAGTGGTAGTGAAAATCCCTAACTTCTTCAGTTAGATTCTGCCCTAATTTCAGTCCCATTGTTAAATTAACACTCCAAAAGATCAATTTAACATGGGGGGAAAAAAATCAAGTTTGGCAGGAAGTCCAACAGCAATGCGCCCAAATTGCAGTCCCCCCCACAAAATGTGCCGCTAAAAGAAGCGACCAAATTACTCGACGCCGCAGTAAAGCCCGAAACTTTTTTTTTCCCAGGGAACGGTTTGGGAGATTAGGGATTCTTACCACTTGAAGCTTATCGGAGACGAGAGCTTGGATCTCACGGAAAATTTCTAGGGCTTCGCCTCCCGCCATCGCCATCGAGAACGGGGCGGATCTCGACGAACAGGGCCCGCCGCAAGAGAGAGGGAACAAAAAGGCTGGCTGGGGTCTCCTCAAGGGTTTCGTTTCCCGCCTTTTTTCCTCCTACTCCTCAGAGATCATTGCGGCCTCCGCTCTTGGAAAAGGGACCTTGCGCACGCGCCAAACTGTACGGACGGAAGCTCCCGAGCCCTTGGCCCATATTGGTTATTGGACCGCAAGTGGTTATTATGGGCTGAACCCAGCCCAACCCAATCCTATTTTTCCCTTTCCTAATTTATGCTCCTTTGTTGGGAGACCTGGAGAAGTGGATATAAATAATATTAGAACACCGCCGGCGGTGAAAGGCAAAGAAAATGGGAGAGGGAAAGAGGAGAAAGAAGGAGAGGGAAGGGAGAGAAGGAGGGGCAGCGGTGAAAGAAAGAGGAGAAAGAAAAGAGAGGGTAGAGGAGAGGAGGGGAGAAGCCGGTGATGGAAAGAGGAGGAGGAGAAGAGGCGGAAGAAGGAGGGGAAGGGAGAGAGAGAAAGGGCAGCGGCAGTGATGAGAGGAGAGGGGCGTTACTCTCTATCTTCTTCTAGCGGACGAAAATGAGAGGATAAATGGACGGACAAATTTTATATAAAAGTCACAGGAAAAAAACTTCGCTCGACTGGTTTTGATAAACAAAAAATTAACTAAACTGTACTTCATTGGAAAAAGAAAAGATATCATGCAAGAAACTCTAATTGAGCTCTCATATTGTGTCACATTGCTTGCTCAGGGCGCCAGGACATGACATGTGGACTAACCTAGTATTTAGGCCTTAATCTCAATTAAAATGAACCAGTTAATTACCAATAAATGGTACAACAACAACAACTAAGCCATTTGTCCCAAGTATTTGGGGTAGGCTACATGAACCAAAAGAGATTTATGCCGGATCGGGCACATAAATTAGCTTTCTCTACTCATTCCTATCAAGCAATATCCCTTCACTAAGACCTTTAGCCTCTATATCTTGTCGTATTACCTCCATCCATGTTTTCTTTGGTCTTCCCTGCGCTCTTTTAACTTGCCTTAAATTGATATGATCTACTCGTCGGACTGGCGCATCTGTAGGTTTACGTCGCACATGACCAAACCATCATAGGCGGTTTTCTCTCATTTTCTCCTCTATAGAGGCTACAACTATCTTAGTACGAATATCCTCATTTCTCACCTTATCTCTCCGCGTGTTACCACACATCCAACGAAGCATGCACATCTCTGCTACACTCATCTTCTGGATATGATGTCTCTTATAACCCAACATTCTGAGCCATGTAACAAAGCTGGTCTAATAGCAGCCCAACATTAATAAATGGTAATTATTAATAATAATAACAATAACAAAAACAATCTCTTATTATTAGTGCAAACTCTTGATTCCTAATAATTGCCTCATGGTCAGTTCTCATATTTTTTTTCCTCTACAAATTTTAACTAATAAAAACAAATAAAAGTTTCTTTACAACTAACAATATACTCCATATTATTATCTCATTCAATGTTATTGTTACATGGGTCCAACTTTTTAATAGTTTTTAATTATTTTCATGCCATATTTATTATATTATTCAAATTAAAAGTTGCTTTGTTAAATATTTGACTAATCGCTTAATGAATTCTATAACTTTATTTCGGAAAATATTAAGTATGTAATATCTTAATTTTATCTAAATAGTTTCTTTAATCTAAATCCCTTCTCGCTAAGATATTATAATATTGATTGTTTTTATTAACACGTCCATCACACTTACCAATGTGAACCATTGACCATAATGATTACCATTATTAATCAACAATGGCACTTGTTGGGGGGCACATAAAAGGATCAGTTAGCCCCTGTTAGAAAGAAAAATGCTACTTTTTATGCGAAACCTTGAAAAAGACCCTCACTGATATTTCAAGTCAAAGTCTTCTTTCTTGAAACCTGATCAAAATAGAGGGATTAGGGTCTGTTTGGTTGTCGTAACTGACCGTAATTCGTAGTTGTAATTGGTAAAGTCTTTTACAATTGTAAATGAGTTACATGTATGTAAATTTTATGATGTTTGGTTGGTAATATAAAATTGTAAGGTGAGAAAGTGTATTGTACTTTACGGTGTTTGGTTGTCGTAATGTATAAGTCGTAAGTGAAAAAGTTGACCACAAAATTAACTATTTGGTGATTTTAAAAGTTTTAATACTACAAATAAATATTAAAAAAATTTAATATTAATATAAAAAAATATTACAAATTTGTATGACCACAAAATTAACTGTAACTGGGCTGTAAGCGAGTGGTAACTGGGTTGCAAGTGAGTGTTAGTTGAGTTACGCAAGTCTTTTACGAATTACGGTCCAAACAGACGCCGTAATTGTAACTGGGTAGTAAGTCATTTACGAATTACGGAGTTTTACGCGAAACAAACAGCCCCTAAAGGGACATTTGGGTAGACTAGTGGAGCTACGAAAACTGTGTGTTTGAGCTACTCTGAAGCTCTCCCTTAGTGATATGACAATCAAGTGAAATTACATCTAGAAGGGAGTGAATAAGAATAGTGCTAATTTAAGACAAGTAATGCTGAATTAAAACTAAATGCTAAACACGCACTATGTGTAATCAAGAGTGAGTTCGAATTCTCTGTGAGGGGCTCTGAAACTTCTCCTTACTATTCCTTTAAATTATGAGTTGAGGTGCTTCAATAAATCTCTTACTTGAACACAAGTGTGAGCACACAAACAATATCTAGTATGTATATGTACGAGCAATAATAACAATGCAAAATATAAAGAGAGAGAGAGTTGAGAGAGAAAAATCCAAACGCAAATATAAGGATATGTTTCGAGGTTCGAGTCACTGCTCTACGTCCTCGCCTTCACACAGAAGGATTTCAACTATCCACTGTAAGATCTTTCACAGAGTGACCTCCACTGAGGAATTACAACAACAAATCGGGACTACACAATTCCAACTCACTCGCACCTCTACACAAGAGGGTAGGCACATAGCAAAGAGAAAAATACAATTTGGAGATCACTTAGATCACAAAAGACCATAAATAAAACCTCTCACAAACAAAATCCTAGATGATAGATTTACAATGAAGAGCTCAAGTATGTGAGTGCACAAAGTTTTTGAAAAAGAAAACACAAAAAAAAAAAACATTGAGAAAAACTCTTGAATTGATAGAGAAATGAAGAACAAGAAACTAGATTACCAAAACTTATTTTCTTTTGATTTTTCAAAACTTTAAAACAAAATAAAGATATATAATTTGAAGCTCTAAAACTTATTTTGAAAACTTATTAAAAACTCTATAGAAAGTAAGAATTTTGGCTCTCAAAAATCTTGGTGAAAACTAGCCCCAAGAACCGACTTTTATAGGGGTTCAGAAATATAGCCGTTGGAGGCTGAACCCAGGCCAAAATGGCTTGTCGGTCGACCGGTCAATGGTTATATTTCTGACCGTTGGAGTTGCCGGTCTACCAGTCGACCACCCCCAAGCCACAGAGAGACTTTCTCTCTGTCAGTTGACCGCTCGGTCGACCGGCCAAACCCGAGGCTAGAGCTGAGCCAGTTGGTCGACCGCTCCTTACTACGGTTGATCGGTTGGTCGACCGAGCCAGGCAATGGACTTGTGCTCGTCGGTCGATCGCTTGGTCTTCAGTCCAACCGCTCGGTCGGCCGACAGCAGCACAAAAACAAGATTTATAGGGTTTGATATATGGACTTGAAAACACATATAAATTCTAATAAAACTCCATAAATTTTACAAAAATAAGTTCATGTAAATATCTGAAATTCAAATATGTGTGATCAAAAATCAACACATATTACAAACAATTTGAACTATTTTTTAAGCGTAGAAATTAAGGCTTAATTTTAAACAAAAACTGCATTTTCCAAAACTTAAATTTGAAATAGAAATCCGATTTTTCCTTAAACTAATATATGTACAAAAATATGATATTGAAACACATTTAAAGTATAGTGTGTATGGAAATGATCCAATACACAACGATAATGAAATATACTTGTTTTTGTCAATAAATACGAAAATTAAGCTTAAACACATGACTAGATACATCAAAATAAGTTTTTTTTTAAAACATATTGAATCATCAATGTATATGCATGAAATCCAATATACATATAAATCATGTAAACTTCTTTTGATGAAATCTATTCATGAAACCAAAAGATGTATACCTGAAAAGCCAAAACACAAAACTTGAAACTTGATTCTATGAGTTTTGTGTAAACCAAGTTAACATAAACTTTTTGAAACTAAAACGGTTAAACCAAAAATCAAAACTATAAAATTGGGTGTGTGAATTTGAACAACTTCAAAACTAAACTATCCTTACACAATATCTAAACTAAACAAACATTTAAACAAACAAACTTAGATCAAAATCTTCTTGTCGATCTTCTTCTCCAAGTCGATTTGATCTAAACACGATCAAAAGAGCTAGACTCCACCTCGAGTACTTGATGTGATCTTTAAGCGCGAGCTCTTGAATCAACTTATGAAAGCTTCGAAACTTGACTTCACATCTTTGTTGAAGTTAAACACCAACAATAATCTTGACCTATATCTGAAACTTATTAAATACAAGATCATTAGTAACATAACTTCATAAGTTAGTCATCATCAAAACTAGGGTGAAAGGCCTTCTGGCCAACGATCTCTTCCTTTTTGATGATGACAAAACTTATAAGGTTATATGTGCATGGATTAAATATAAACTTCATTGAAGCTCCCCCTTAACTCATGCATAACAATAAAATATATAAATATTCAATAAAAGCGCGTGAAGTGCATGATACCAAACATAACAATCATATAGACATGCAATGTTAGCTCTGCGTGCCAAACGAATGCAAAATCTTGATGCCGATTTCAAATAAGTACGCTATATAAGCTCTTACTACAATGCTCTTGATACCAATTTAACAATTGAAAATATGCAATACCGACTGAAATTATGATATCAAATGAATACAAATAAATATGCAAAATGAGCTATGATACCAATGAACCAATATAAGCTCTTGATACCAATAAACAATCCAACATAATGGATATGCATGCAAACTCTAGATATCAAAATCAAAACATGATATCAAAACATATTATATGCATAAAACTAGCACATGCATATATAAACTCTTTTAAACCATTCTCCCTCTTTTTGTCACTCATCAATAAAGGGGTGAAGAAAAACAAGATAAATATATGTGCGATATGAATTTATGAAGAGGAGAGACTATTAGGAACTCCTCTTCCATACATGCATTACATGAAGAAATGGATGACTAAACCCAAACCCATATAAGCATAATATATAATGTATAAATGGAGATGTTAAGCTCCTCCTATACGTGTGTACCATTAAAAAAAAGATGTTAAGCTCTTCTCTATATTTTACACCCATCATGAATCTATATATAGAGGAGATGTTAAACTCCCCTTGCATATAAACAATACATGCCAAAACAAATTTTTGAAAAATAATTAAAACAAATTTTGATATCAATAGGAACTAAAAGAATATGTCAGTGAACAACATTTTAATACCAAAAAAATACCAATTGAATGGTAAAATGGATATCACATAAAAACTATACCAATTAAAGTTAACAATCCATGATATCAATTGTAAACTTTTTCAATATAAACACCAATTTTACAATATAGATACCAATTGTAAACAATTGATACCAATATGAAAAATATAAGAAATTTTTAAAACAAAATATTTTTCTCAAAAAGAGTGAGAGTAAGATATTGATAAAAAACATATGAAATACTAATTAAATGTAAAATCAAGAATTTTTCTCCTCCTTTTGAAATATCAATTAAATCAATGCATAAGCTTATAAATGATGCCAATTTAACATTTTAGAACTAAATCAAACTTAGCATAAAACAATTTGTGCTATAAAACATATATGTACAAATATTTTTAATCTAACACGAGAAATCATATATATGTATGTAAGATCAGAGCAATTGAAAATGCATACATATATAAGAAAATATGAGTATATAAAAATGAAATATCATTGAAATCATATATATCTTATAACATCCACCCTTTCAGGCACATGTTTTAAAAAATATTCATTAAGAGCATACAAAGTATGGCCACCCAACCAACCGCTCTTAAAAGGTAGAAGTTTTCAATAATAATATGTTGAAAATAATTTAGCACAGGTTAAAAACTCTATCAATTGAAGAATAATGAACTAGTTTTAAAGTAAATTTAAAAACTAGTACGAAATCTTTCAAGTAAGAAATAAAACACATTTATATTCGTGAAAACATACTAACTATATGAAAATTGACACTCAAAGAGTTATGAAGCACATAGACTCTCATGAATTCAGAATCATGAGTAACCATAAGATATAGAGTGCACAAAAATCATATAATAAATACAATCATGGAGATTAAATAATGAAGCTCAATCAAAATCAAGCATGAAATTCTTTTCATAGACTTGAAAGCATAAAACATGAAAAATTCTATTTTGATTCAAAAAGTAAACAAACTTCAAGACATGTGTATGTTTTTATCTAAACTAAAGCATACATATTTATCCCAAATATGAATTGAGTTTATAATAGAGTACATGGCATAAAAAACAAGTCAGTAAAGGATATAACATGTATATCATAAAGTTTTGATCAAAATTTACATATACATAATGCTAAACACTTTTTCATAAAAAAAACATGTACAAAAGGTGATATAAAAATAAAGTAATACAAGTATAAATATAAGAGTCATCAAAAGTAGGTCATACAAGTACATCTAATGACTACATGTGAGTAATAAAGCACCCAAACATAATAACCAAATGTAGCTCACTAATTGTACAAATATAAATACAAGTTTTAATAAAAATTGCATCTAAACATATAATCCAAATATGAAGCAGGAAAACACCGAAACAAGGTTCTGAAACAAATGTGATCATTAGTCTAGATGCAAGTACTATTACAACAAAGACATACACAATAGGTAAACAATAGTAAAGAACACAAAATTGTGAATCCATATAAATATGAATGTATCTCAAATATTATATATGTATATCACAAGTCTAAGAATCATTACATTTAACCACAATGAACATGAAAATAAACATATGCTAGAATTATCAATAAAAGCATATAAGCATATAAACGTAAACACAAAACAAGGAGGATAAAGATAGTTACCAAAGCAAATGAACTAGCTTCTATGTCTCCAAAATCATGGCTGTCCTTCCACCAACATTTTCTTGATAGTGATGCATCCAATTTAGTGTCCATCAAGCTCAAACGCATCCACCATCAAGGCACCAATACTCTCACGTCTTGTGAGAGCCCACACCTATATTAAATACAATAGGAGTAGATTTTGGTAGCCAAACTTTCTTGAGTTCATGGGGGTTAGCACCTTTCCTAACTCAGACATTCTTACTTGCAAAATTTAAAGTATTTAATCTATCATAACAAAATTTTGTAAGGTGGCTCATACGACCACAATGTGTATAAGTGTACACAGTAGCATACATTGAATCATGCGTGTGAACATGATGAGCATGTGTATGCTGTGAAGGGCGTGCATGCAAATGTGGAACATGTTTCTTTCGAAACATGGATTCTTGTGTGGTTCATGGCACATTGACTCAAAGTGGAGCTCAAATAATGTATATTCTTCTTCAAAATGCAAATATCATTATCAATAAAAGAAGAAGTAGAGTAAGCTAAATGTTTATCACAAGAAAATAGAGTAATAGAATTTTGACAAACATGAGACTTAAAATAATTTTTCAATGAAATATTTTCCAAAGAACTACATTCCAATTCTTTAGAAATTAAAACACTTTTGTTTTTCAAAGAATTATTATTATTTTTAAACAAAATCAAGTTTTGAAGACAGAACCTTATTTTTCTTCAAAACATGATCAAAATCATTTTTATTTTTCAAAATTTTATTTTCTTTTAAAACAAGATCAAGTTGAGTTTTCAATGAATCCCTTTCATTTGAAATCTCAACCTCTTCTTTCAAAACCGAGTCGAGATTAGAAAGCAACATCTCATTTTCTTTCTTTAAATCAAAGCCCTTATTTCTCAGAATCTTATATTTCGAAAGTAAGTTTTCAAAAAAATCGAAAAGCTCTTCATTCAAAGCATGGACATCCATACTACTATCATGATCATTGGAAGAGGTAGCACAATCATTGAGATGAGTATCCGAATTTACGTCAAGGGAGTCATCCTCTTGGACTATGTAGCAAGTTTGGTTAGACTTATCTCCAATAGATTCCTCCTCCAAAACGTTAGACGTTTGTTCCTTGAGAGGTCAAAGTGTTCCACACTGCAAAAGCAGAATCACAATGAGAAATTAAAGAACTATGTTTTTTGATCTAAGTGTGTGCTTTAATACATCTATGGCTTATGCATTAGCATCTAGGTATTTGTCACTACTAACATATGATTTCTTAGTAGTGGCAAGAAAAACATGCATTTCTAAGGCTTTTAGGTATGCACTCATCTTAAATTTTCACATGTCAGTGTTGGAAACATTATACATGGGTGGTGCAAGATAATTCATGAGTGATAATAATATGTGTGCAAAGCAAATATATAAATTAACAAAAAAGGATCACACTCCTAGGTGGTTAAACCGAATATCAGGAGCGAAGGCTCTGATGCTAATTGAAATACACCTAGAGGGGGTGAATAGGTGTACTAGCTAATTTAGGGTAAATGATGTAGAATTAAAAACTTAATTGCAAACACGCTGTGTAACCAAGAGTGAGCCCGAATTCCCGTGAAGGGCTCTGGAACTACTCCTCTAGATTCCTCTAGACAAAGAGTTGAGGTGCTTTAATAAGCTCTAGTGGTTGAACGCAAGTGTGAGCACACATAAACTATATCTATCATATGAATATGAACAGTATAAAGCAATGTAGGATATAAAGAGGGATAGAGTTGAGAGATAGTAGATCAAACGCTAACATCGAGATATGTTTCGATGTTCGAGTCACTGCTCTACGTCCCCGCCTTCACACATAAGGATTTTCACTACGTTCACATATGACCTTCCACAAAGGGACCTCCACTGAGAAATTACAACTCTATACAGGGTGTACACAACTCCTCTCTCTGACACAAACACCTCTACACAAGAGGCAAGACATAAATCTAAAGTAAAGAAAAAGTTTACAACTTGGTGATCCAATATCACAAACTCTCTTTGGTGATCTTGAAAGATCATAAATAATTTTCACACAACACAAAGATCCTAAAGATAGATTTGAGATGATAGCTCAAGTATATGAGAAAACAAAGTATTTGAAAATAAAACAATAAAGAAAATACTTGAGAAAAACTTTTTGATGGATATATAAAATGAAGAACAAAATAAAATTCTCAAAGACTTTATTTTCGTTGATTTTTCAAAACTTTGAAAATAAATAAAGATAGAGAATTTTAGCACAAAAACTCTTTTGAAAACTTTATTAAAAACACTTGAGAAGGTGGGAAAAATTGCTCTCAAAAATCTTAGTTGAAACTGGCGTCAAAGGACTCATATTTATAGAGTCTGAAAATATAATGTTGGGGTCCATATTAGGTCAAAACTGACCAAGGCCAGAACCAGAGAGTGAACTCTCTGAACAGTCGATCGCACGGTCGACCGGGGCCATTTTCAGAGAGCAGGCTATCTGGAACGTTCTACCACCCAGTCGATCGCTAAAGCCTGTGCACTTCTGTGCACGTTAGTCGACTGGTCAGTCGACCGATCCAGGCTTCGGTCGACCGGTAGTTCGACCGTTAGCAGCCCACAATCAGGGTTTATAGGTTGAAATATTTGGTCTTTTGATATCGTATAAAATCCTATAAAATTATATAAAATCCAAAAAAATAAATTCTTGTGAATATTTGAAGAACAAATATGTGTGACTAAGATTCAACACATATTTCAAACCATTTGAACAATTTTTGTGATATTAAAATTTAGCTTTAAACTGGAAACCGTTTTTTTCATAAATTAAACTTTGAAATGAAAAAACGATTTCTCTAAAACTAGCATGGATATAAAAACATGATATTAAACAACATTTGAAGCACGATGTGCATGGATAGAATCCATTACACATATAAAGGATATATCTATGTTTTTGATATAAAATCCAAAACTAAGTTTTGTTAAAAAAAGAAATTGAAACCATGAACTAGATATATATGAAAGTAAGTTTTTAGACATTATGAACTAAGCTATGTATACGGATGAATCCACTATACATATAAACTATGTAAACTACTTTAGATGAAATCTATTCATGAAAACAAAAGATATGTTCTTGAAATTTCAAAACGGCTAAACCGAAATAAAAAACTATTTAAACTTGTGGGTGTGTGATCCTAAGCATATCAACATTAGTATATCTTTACACAATATCTAAAAACAAAACTAAATTAAACAAACTTAAGTCTTCTTGTAGAACTCCTTCTCCAAGCCGACTCGATCCAAACACGATCCAAATGAGTTTGACTCCAACAGAGTGCTAGATGCGATCTTGAGGCACGAGCTCTTAAATCAATATGTGTTAGCTCCAAAACTGGCTTTGAATCCTTTATTGAAGCTAATCACCTACTAAGATCTTGATCAATATCTGAAACTTATTAAACACAAGATCATTAGTAAACTAACCTTCATAAGTTAGTCATCATCAAAACTAAGGTGAAAGGCCTCTGGGCCAACAATTTTGATGCATATGGTTATTATAATTGAATTGTAGTTTTCATATTGAATAAAAATTATAGCTGGTTTTGTATAAGCATGTTATATCAGGGGAATACTCTCGTGTATATGTTTATTGATTGACTTCGAGATGAATTATATAATGAAATTTGGAATTTATTAGTAGGTGAGGTCAAGTTGAAATGATATTATATATTGCGTGGGATATTGTATATTGATAAGTATGTTGATGTTAGTCGGAATTGAGTTATTGTTTTGAGGCAGACTCTATATTTCAGAGGAGGTACATCTAAATATTTCAAAGATTATCTAGATAATTAAGTGCAGTAGTTTATAATTATGATAATTTAGTGATTAAAATTTTGGACCGTTACACTCTCTCCTCTTCCCCCTTCTAGCCTCCCCATTCCCTCTTCCTCTCCACCACCCGCCGGATTGGGCCCATCCCCCACCATCCTCGGCGTCACCCCTCTCCGCCGCCTCGACCTTCCTCTTCGCCTCTCCCCCGACCTCCCTCCCCTCGCCTCTCCCTCCCCCTCCTCCCCCTCCTTGTCGACCCCCCGACCTCCTCCCCCTGATCTGCTGTTCGGTTACGTCTTATTCGGCCGAACATTAGATCAGGGGGTGAGGGGGGAGAGGGAGGAGCGACGATTGGAGGAGGGGGAGGGCGGCACGGAATGAGGAGAGGGGTTCACCGAGGACGAGGGCGGTGAGGTGCTTGCTGCAGAGGAGGGTTGGGGGGACGGCAGAAGGAGAGGGGAGCGCCGATAGGGAAGAGGAAAATATTTTTTTTTAATTTTCATCAATAAATAAAAGAAATGAAGACTTTTCTGCGAGAGTAAATATATGCACTCAAAAATTGATAAACAATGAGGTGCCTTAACCAAATGTTTGGGTGCCTGTATCCGCACTTCTAAAGGGACAGACAGAAACCAAAACAAACCGAGAAGATTGGGATCAGGAAAGGGTCATACTTTACATTACATATTACGGTCTTTCTTTATTCTTTTCTTTATGTTCCTTGCTTGCTGCCTGCATCCCCTCTCTCCAAAAGAATAAAAGAAAAAAAGATCATAATTTTGCCGCGATCTCTACACAACATACATTAACAACAAAGCACCGCAAAAACTCGATCCGATCTCAATGGAAACCCAAAATTCTGATGACCAAGAAGAGGAATCGTCGTCCTCGCCGTCGTCGGAGACCACGATGACCAATCCGCGCCCAAATCTCCGCCGGGAGCCCTCGTTCTCTCGCTGGTGCGGCGACGACGACGGATCCGCCCACCTGTTAGGCCACTCGCCCACCGCGTCGTTCGATGGAGTCTCGATCGAGGTGGAAGGCTTCGAGCTTCCCTTGCTCCCCCACGACGCGATCGACACGCAGCAGCGAACCAGCTACTTCCGGCAGCGGGGCACCTTCGCCGAGCTGAAGGACCGGCGGCACGCCCACTTCGACGTGGAGGGCTGCGGGGGACGCCACCCGAACGATTCGCGGGCGAAGCTCGATTTGCTGGAGCACGCCGCACACGGCCACCCCCCGCACTCGGCCGTCACTGTGCTCAAGACCGCCTTCTACATTTTGGTCTGGTACATGTTTAGCACTTGCTTGACACTGTGAGTCTCTTGATTCTTAAAATTTGACGAGTTTGCTTGGTTTGAAAATTTTTCTGATACTCGATTGTGGTGGAATTTTTTTGGTTTAGATATAATAAGGCATTGTTAGGGGAAAAACTTGGAAGTTTCCGGCTCCTTTGTTGATGAATACGATCCATTTTACGCTGCAAGCGGTTTTGTCCAAGGCCATTGGGTGCTATCAGCATCGAGGAGGAGCGGATGAAAATTTTCTGATGACTAGGAGGGATTACTTCACTAAAGGTAGATGCTTTATGCTTGAGTCGAACACTTTTTCTTCTCTGACTGTAAAGCTCAAAATCATTTCATTTGGATAATTGTGACTATGAATTTGCTTGAAGATTAAATGTGTTTTTGCGGTGTGCATGTCAGTTGGAATACTCTCTATATAGAAGATATGTGAATTACCATTTTTGATTATATGTTATGGTTGTTTAAGTAATAATGAGGAAAATGTTTGGTGTCAGTTGATGAACGGGTGGTTGGGATTTGTTCCTACTACTTGTGCTTTGAATCTTGTATCTGCTTTGGATCAGCTTTTCCAGATCCTTCTTATGATATGTAGTTGTGTCAATTTAAGTACTTTCGTCCTCTTTCCTGGTCTCTCAAATCTTGTTTATAACTCATTTGGATGCTCGTTAGTCCCTACCAACTTAAGTCTTTAGCATATTAGACTTTATAGACTAGTTTCTTTACTAATGAACCCTCCAAATATTCTCTTTTGATGGCTATATCATTAATTTTCCATTTGCTCTGTTTTCTTAAATACATGTTCTATTGCCCTTTCCTACAATGGTTAACGTGGTACGGCGATTCACGGTAACTAACATGATCTATATGATGTCTTTTCTCTTGTAGAGGGTGATATAGTTCAATTCCACTCCCTCACATGTTCTTAGTTTTGAGATCCCAATGTATTAATTACTTTCATGTTTTCAAGCCTTTTGGCAGCCTTTATGTTTTCACATACTTCCTGCTGTAGAAACAGAATGCCAATGGCTGGCTTGTTACCTGGAATTGTGTTCTCTAGGCATCAAAATATGAAAAGAATTATAATTCAACATATATTCATTATTTGGTCCATATCTTCAACTGTAAGGATATTTATAAGCTCACAAGTTGGACTTATTATGTATATATCCTCAATAACGAGCTTGTACCTTATGAAAGTGGATTCACTCTTAAAATGAGAGAATTCCAATCCCGTGAGTTAAGGGGCTCATGACTTCACTTAGATACACTTAGATATTTGAAGGTTGTTGTATGCATATTATTAAGTATGAAAGTGCTGAAATATCCAGCCTAACAAAAAATTCTGTATCCAACAGTTTCAACATACCAAATAACCAAACAGCATAAATTGGACTTGCAATTCCATAACTGTGAATTGTATGAATTAGAAATATACATGGATCTGCAATAGAATGAAATCGAAAGGATTGTTACCAAATTGGTCTTGTTAGAATGCGTATTAGAGTACTCTTATACTAAGTAAGTCAATTTAAGGGCATCCTAATAATTTTGTTCCACATTTATACTAAGCTGGTCCCTCTATCATTTGGAGATGAAACTAATTCCCCCAAGCCGGAGCTTCTTTCCTTCACTCATCTTCTTATTTTTTATATTATCAGAGCCATTATGGGGCACTGGCTGGCCTTAGGCCATATATTCCCGCCATCATTGGAATCAGGGGCTGTCATCAGCTCCTCCTACTTTTTAGAGTTTGACATATTTGCATCCATATGTGGTCTGCAGTTGTCCTATGATTCTGGTCTTCGAACATAAGAAACTCATCTGTTGCTGCTCTTCCTTGGTACACCTTACGGTTTCATAGCCAGATATTTGTGCTATTAGGATAGGTTGAGTCAAGGCAAACATTGTGTGCTAGTTCCTCAAGACTCATTAAGGACATAACACAATCATATCGCTGTTGGTTACCATTCAGGTTACTATTCAACCTACTTTGCATTCAACTGAAGGGATTGGTGAATTTATATCTTTTAAACTCAAGTGCATGAAGTGCATGGATGCTTCTAATCCTGTTATCTTTTTGACATTATAAATCCTAAATATTAAAACATTTGGGAGGCCAAATCCGATTGGAGTCGCAACAATTCAAGGATTCTTTCTCACATGGATTTGGATTTGAAAATCCAGATTCCCTCATTAGTCAGTTACATCACAGCAGAAACTATAGCAGTCAAAGTACTAAATCATGATTGAATGGTTTTCAATTAACCCTGATTTAAGGGTTTGACAAGGATTAATATGTAAGACTACCATGGAGGAAAGGATTGGGAGTCTTTTAATTGAGAGTTTGGTGAGCCACAGATGATAGATGAGAGGTTTTTAATTGAGAGTTTGGTGAGAGAGGAGGTCACGCCTTTCACTATTCTTGTAATTCTTTCATATTTTTTTTAGTGGATTTCACTCGCAGCCTTCACCTGCGAATGTAAGCTTAGGTTGGGCGAACGACACAAAGCTCATGACTCTGCTGTTCTAGTAAATGATGCAGAGATCAAAACATGAATAACACAAAGTTCAAAACACGAGTGCCTTCACCCATACCGAGCTATGCTGGTGACCATGCCCATGACTTCGTCTGTGAACATAGCCCAGTTTGATTTATCCTTTTGCTTTCAATTCCGACAGATCCTCTATCTGGCAGATAGGGGTATCTATGCATTCATCTGTGTTACTAAATATTGTTCTTATATCTATTTTGACATTTCACCCTCTCCAATATTTTCTTTCCATTAGTGGTGCTTATATTGTGCTCTTTCCTCTTAGCATAGTTGACATGCTGGTCTTCTTGCCCATGCAGTAATACATGGGCTTAAATTGGAATGCAAATGAGGCGGGCTAAATCTGGTGCACTTCCAAAAAGAAAATTTTCTTATATTTGGATAGAAGGACGTAGCGTTTTGCATCAGGTTAGGATTCAAAAATAATTAATGTCCGAATCAAATTTAAATTTGAATGACCATAGTGTTCATTTACATTGGAATGCAATTGTCAAAGAAAATAAAAAATACACGAGTTACCTTTCAATTGAAAATAGGATTCTTTTGGACAGAGAGGGAAGTTAAGAGACAGTCACTCAAATTAGATCCATCAAATTCATCTTGATCTTAAAATCTACTTATTGAACTCCAATAAGAAAGGATTTCTATTTTTCTTTAATAAATCAAGTGACCACAAATTTGACAATTTTATATAGCAAGTTGAATGACCACTGCGGGATTTAAATTGAATGCATTTTTGATGGAGACATCTCTCTAGGATTGCGACTCTACACTAGGAGGCGCCGTCACACTTTCAGTTTGGCTCGATTAGGGCTTGAAGATTCAAGCTACATTGGGCTGATTATCTTAGTTATTTTCTTTTAATTGTAATCTTTATGTACTTTTTGATAGTTTCTTTTAGTCCCATATCGGTGGTGATGACATGTCTCCGTTGATGTAGGCCTATTTAAGGTCAAGACGGGTATTGATTTAGCAGTTTTGGATGAATTAAAATTGTTTTTAAAACTTTGTAGCATGTGTGCCTTGGATGAGAAACCCTACGGAGAGAATCCTATTGTGTTGGTTCTCCATTATCTTGGTATCAAAGCTCTAATCCTGAATTTTTTCAAAACACAATACAACAAAATTTTCTCCTGCAAATATAAAACAAAACCTTTTCTTTCTATCTCCTTCTCTGCTCACAAACTGTCGCCACTTCCACGCAACCTGAAAAAACCTCCTCTCAGACCTCATCCACCCTCGAACTCCTCCCGCGAGCGCTCGTGACTCGCCTTCACGCCGCCATTCCCCTCCGGCGACTCCTCCGAGCACACCCCGCCTCCGATCTCCACTACAACCGCCTCCGATCTCGTCCATCTCGCAGGCCTTGAACCGCGTCGACAACCCAGAGATTGACATCATCGGCGTCTGTTCTTCGGCGACGAGATCAGGTCAAGCTCTGATCTACACCAACTTCACCTTCTGACGTCGAGATCCCACTCCGATGACTCCTGCGAACAATACTTCTCTCCCGAGCCTCCGACGATGACGCTTGATATCAAATCAAGCTCCGATCTACACTCTGACGTCGAGATCCCACTCTGACGTCTCCTCACAATGCGTTATCTTTCAACACCTTCAATGACGACGCTTTCGAGATCTCCTTCTGAGATCCATACCGTCGTCCAATAGATCTCGACATCATCATCATCTCGGCCTCATCATCATCCTCGTTTGACCAAGCTAACCCAGGTCGGACGCCCCTGCACCCCTCCCTTGCCTTCGACGACGGTTCCTGAAATCCGCCTCTTGTCTTCGAGATCCACCTGCCATAGGTCTCTGCCTTTGCCATCGACCTCCATAGGATCCACCTGCTTGGAGCATTTGTCACGCCCCGCTTACCAAAATACGCTGAAGCGGAGATGCGACGAGAGTCGGCGACGCATATACGTAAGGAAAATACCTCACGTTTACGCTCTAAGTCTTAAGTAACCCGAACAAGCTATAAAATCTACCATGATAAATCAATATCACTGCAATATGACATATAAATATCTAACACAATGATAACAGATGAATAAAAAAAAGAAAATGGCAACTGGATGCGATAAAGATAGAATCAGGAAATAATATGAATAAAAGAACAAGAATACCTATAATCAAGAAAAGAGACTCCAACTCCTCATAACGCGTACGATCACACGAACACCTGAACAATATAAGAAGATGTCCAATACCCTGGACATGCGAATCCAGGGTCATCAGAAGCGACCTAATGAGTGTGTGTGTAAAGGAAAAGGTGTCATGCATAACAACGCAAGTAATAACAACATGATAACTGAAGTAAAAGATAACAAAAATAATCAATATCAAGAATAAAACTATGAATGATGTATAATTGGTATCCTGACCACTAATGTCATGATGTGTAACCTAGCATAGGTCACTAGTCTGGTATACAATCCGGTCATGTGTACAATCATATATCGATCATAATTATATATGTACAGTCGGGTGATCACGGTCGGTCACAATACATTAACAGTTTATCATTATTAATTATGTTAGCAAACATCAATTGTCACATGTAATAGACGCATCCCATACTACGCCTACTACACATGCCAATCGAGATCCTCAGTTATTGAAACTGATCGGTTGGAGACATTGTCTGTGTTTTAGGTGGGTCCCGTGCATACCCGGGACCACGGCCCAGACGCCTGGCGCTGAACCAGGACCTACCGTAAGGTAGTCAGGAACATGTATAACAGGTCAGGTACATGTATAATAGGAATATGAACAGGACGGGGCGTCGTCACCCCACGGGAACCCTACAGTGGAACCCTCTTTCGACTGCGCAACCTAAATCCTAGGTCTACCCAAAATACAGACGTTATCTCCTCCATCAATTTTTTTAATCCCAGTGTAAGTTATTTAATTTAGTTGTCAAGATTATTAATGTATATGTTACCTAAATTTATGAAATCACCTAGAGGGGGGGTGAATAGGTGATAATGCTAATCAATGTACAAATTTAAAATGTTATGATGCAACGATCACCCGAAACAAGATTAGAAGCCTAATACCCCGTGAAGCGCTCTGAACTCTTTCCTCGTGATTCCTCTAGATAAGAGTTTGAGGTGCGCAATGCAATCTTGTTGTATGAGTATTGATCGACAATATAACAATGAATATAAAGCAAGTAAATAAAGCAAATAAACCAATCGCAAACACTGAGATTTGTTTCGAGGTTCGAGCACCCAGCTTACGTCCCCGCCTTCACCCAAAAGGATTTCCAACCACTATAACTTTCACAAAGAATTACAACCACAAGGGAGTACCCAACTCCTCAATCACACTCCTCTAGTCTAGAGGTAGTGGAGCCACAAATACAAGAAATCTTGGTGATCAAAAGACCACAAACCCTCTTTTGAAAAACTTTTTCCCTTACAAAAACCTTAGAGAATAATATGTAGGATTGAAGCTCATGTTTTGTAAGTGAAAAAGAAAATGAAATAGAAGAGAGTTTTGAATCAAAAACTTCAGTAAAAAAGAGAGAATTTTGAGCACAAAAACTGAGAGCAAAAACTTCTTTTGAAAGCCTTTAAACTTGATTTCTTTTGCAAAGGATTGTTGTAATCACCTCAACCCTAATCATCCCTATTTATAGGATAAAGGTAGGATTAAAGAGTAAACTGTTATAATGAATAATTAGAAAAGATTAGACCCAAATCTAGCCCCCAAATTCGTTTAGAGAGAATAACTATGTTTTAAAACGTGTTTAATAAACTAGCCGTTAGGGCTGAAATCAAGCTCACGGTCGACCGGCCGGTCGACCGGTTTTTCAAAAATTATAACCGTTGCCAGCCCACGGTCGACCATCCGGTCGACCGTAACAAACAGAAACACGGGTGCTTTCAGTCGGCCGAAGGTCGGTCGATCGATATGGGGTCCGATCGACCGCCCGGTCGACCGGGAGACGTGCACACATGCACGCACCCAAACAGTCAGAAGCCCGGTCGACCGTCCTGACCTGAAACAAGGCCGGTCGACGTCCGGTCGACCGTATAAGGCCAAAATAGACTCTTTTGAGGAAATGGTTTTGAAGATCTTTAAAGTTTTTCAAATTAACTTTGATCAAAACTTTGTACACTATATTAAATAGAGTTTATAAGTATTAAGATATGTTTATAAAACTATTTTATATAAAAGAGAAATATCTTTCAAAAATCGTGTGCAAAAACTTGTGTGTGGGGAAATATTGAGCTTCAACACTACACACTATCCTTTAACAAACTAACAATAATAAAAACTGAAAAAGAAAGTCCCTGAGCCGAGTTACACCAAGCTAGAGCCTGCTTTTCTATGAAAAACGTCCTCTTGCTCCATTTGCCTTTAAGTGCCATTATCTTTGCAAAATACTTCAAAAAGCCATCATGACTAGTACAAACCTGAAACTCATTTTAAACAACTTATTAATACCAAATAGCTTCTATGTGTTCTGTTATCATCAAAACTTCATGACTAGTACAAACCTGAAACTCATTCTAAACAACTTATTAGTACCAAATAGGTTCTATGTGTTTTGTTATCATCAAAACTTAAACAAACAGAGAGTGTAACCTTTTGGGCCAACAATTTACTGGGATAACTCGGTAATGATAACAGTAACAACATCAAAAGTGAAATCGTGATACATATATAACATGATATATATGTCGGTGAACATGATAAACAGGATGAGGTTGTTACCGTCTAACAATATTTTTTCCAGTAGTTAGATAACATGAACATGATGGTTATCAGATAAATGGTCACAAATGTCATTCAGGTGAGTCTTAATGGCAAAGTCCTAACCGATGTCATGTAGTGATCTTGAAGATTTATTATGAAGAACAAATGAACTTAATTGTATACAGGAATACATAAATATGCTACAAATAATACATGGAGGTAATTCATGGAACTATAAAATTTCTAAATATTAGAAAATTAGCTTAATCATTTAAATCACCTTTATAACATAATTAAATAACTAGATAAAATCCTTCATCACAAGAATTCTTGTTAACTGAAGGGGAAAAGCACTCACAACAAAATTAAATAAAATTACACAAGAAAAGAACACTCACAACAAAATTAAATAATACTAAAATACTCAATGAGAAAACAAAGAACACTCACAACACAATTAAACAAAATTAAATAAAGAAGAGAAACACTCACAACATAATTAAATAAAATTAAATAAAGAAGTAAAACACTCACCTGAACTCGATCCCAAGTCCAGAGCACTGAAATCATAAGGCCTCGATAAATCTACATGATTCGTTCTAATAGAAATTGTTAGAGTTTCAAAAAGATATTTTAAGGAGTTTAAATCTTGATTAATTAGTTTGGCAGTTAGAAATATGATTCTCTGAGTCTAATAAATTTAGTAGGTTTGGTTTAAATCAATTTCTAATTTTTATTGAATTTTTAATAGCTTTAAATCATTAAAATACTTAATGGGTTTGAATCTAACATCAAGGGAAAAGGTTTAAAGTGGGTGATTTGATTTAATTTCATGTTAGTATTTATCTAAAATTTTTATCTTAGAAAGTAGAAGTGTTGTAGAATATAATTTATATTTTTCTTTATTTTTTGATATTTTTAATAAATTATTTTAATATACAAATTCACATTTCTTTCTTTCTTTCTTCTTCTTCTTCTTCTTTTTTACACATGTAACAGCCCAGGCCCATGTCCAGGCCCGGGCTGGACCAGGCCAGGCCCAGGCCCAGGCCTGGCCGGAAATTTTTTTTTAAACAGGGCCCAAGGCCTTGTTTGTGGTGCGGCCAGCCGGCCTGGCCAGGCCAGGCCAGCCCTGGCCTGGGCCAGGCGAACCTGGCCGAGAGCAGCGGCTAGATTTTGTTTTTGTTTTTTTTGCAAATTTTTTTCGAAAATCTTTTTTTAAATTCTGAAAAAAATATATAAATTAAAATTATGAGTTGGTATATCTTTACATGTATTTTAGTTGAATTTTAGATTGGGTTTTGATGTATCAAAAATTTCATGGATGCCCTTGTATAGACATAATATTGATTAGACTATTCGTATCTATTAATTATAGAAAATGGGTTTACTTTCTTGGATTTGATTTGCTCAAATCAAGGCTTTGTGGAGTATTAAAATAATGATCATACAAAATTTTATTAGATATGTTTCTAGAAACCATTAAATATATTGTTCAGTTAATTCTGAGGTGAGGGCATGGGCAAGTTGAGTAGCAGATTGTTTTCTTTTAAAAAAATTGAAATTTAATTCACAAATTTAAATCTACTTGAGTTGTTCCTCCTTGTTTGCTCCTCAATCTCTGTACCTCGAAGCCCTTTTCGTTCATGATCCACTTGAGGAGAAGGGAAAGATGAAAGTGAGGAGATTTTAAATTAGGGTTTTCTCTTGAAAGAAGTAATTTGGGTCTTTATATAGGTTATTAGATATTTAGAAACCTGAATTCTAGTTAGGTTTAAATTGCTTAATTTAGTAATTAGGATTAGGATGTGAGTTTGGATTGGAATTTGAATTATGATTATATATTAGATCAGATTATAGATTCGAATTAGGATTAGGATTTGGATTAGGATTGGGATTTGGGTTAAATGGGTAAAGATCTTAATGGTAATGAGTTATAGATTATTGGGCTTTAGTTAAAAGAAATAAGTAATAGGAAGAATAAGAAAATAGAGATTGGGTTCGCGGGCTTAGTTTTTGGGCTTAAAGAAAAATAGAAAAAGGAGAAGGAAATGAATGAAAATAAGAAGTGGGCTTGGCTCATGTGGGCTTAGCATAAAAAGGAAACGAAAATAAAAGGAAAAGGAGAATGGCTTGAGCTTATTGGGCTTGGATGAAAATAATAATACTACCCATATAATTTAAAATAACTAAATATAAGCAATAAGAGTTTACAAGTCATAAACAATAATAATACTAATAATGATACTAAATCAAGTTAATTAATAATAATAAAATAATAGGTAGAATTAAGTAAATTTTTTAAAGTAATATGGTATTATTAAATAGGGGATATTACAACGTTAGACTAGAGAGAAAAGCTCAACACAAAGTGTGATTTGGAGGAGTTTGATTTGAGATTAATTCAATTGATTTGGGCTCCCTTCACAACTTCTCTGGTTTTCCCCTTAACTTCAAAGAGGAGCAGAGAGATTTTCAAGGTCATGATTTGGGATTTTGATTCAAATCTGATTTCTAGTTTTGATTTGGGCTAGTGGATCAAATCTAAGTTCAACCCGATCCGCGTGCTATAGTCCAAACCAAGGACACAATACACCACTGAGTTTTCAGGCGACAACTTGGTGATCCGAAGTCCGATTTGAATGTTTTTTTTGAGCCATTGAGTTCGTGGCAACGGGAGCTCCTTTTTGATTATTCAGGTAACCAGTGATCAGGTATAAAGTTCTTTGAACTGAAATTTTAAATACCACTTTAATTCTGTCATCATACTTTCGTCGATTATCTGACGTTCACAAATAGTGAGTATGTGTATCTGCTTAACTTTTATTTGCGACATCTTAGTATTAATTTAGAGATTGCTAATATATAGTGGACATCGAAAGTTATATAGAATTAATATTTTACAAAATATTGAGATCTAAATTACAAAATTTTACATCACATTCTCTATTTTAAAATTTTGAGCTTGCTGGCAAATTCATTTGCTTTATTGTACGCATTGCTTCATTGAGTTGTTGTTGATTGTCCTCATCTTCTATATCATCCTGCATGATTGCATTAGAGTTCATTAGTTGCATATAGAAAATAATAAATTACATTCATTATCATATATAAAAAATTATCATATATTCAACATTTAGAAAATAGATAAAATAGCTATGCATGCGTACTCGCAGTGGCAGAGTTTACAACCTAGAAAAATCCTAAACAGACATGGATCTCAATACTTTTTCGTTAGGTATCACCTCACCTACAGATTATTTTACTCCTGAAATTCTTAAAATCCTTGAGAAAATTAAGGCTCAAATGAACACCCAAGGTCAGAGAATGGATAAGTTAGAGGTTGAATGTCATGACAGAGGTCGTAATGAAGAGTGTCAACTCAACCAACGCCGAGAGGAGAGAATCAACAAGAATTACAATTGATACGATGATGACGAACAGTATCTGAAGAACATTAAAGTGGACGTATCGGACTTTAACGACCGCTTAGACCACAATATTACCTTGATTGGGTAATGAGTTTAGAGTGTTATTTCAAGTGGTATGAGATATCCCTAGAGCGACGAGTTCGTTTTGCTGCTATGAAATTGGTGGGACAAGCGGGACAATATTGATCAAATGTTGAAAGGCTGATAGTGCTAAAGAGGTAAGAACCGATCCGAATTTGGGATGAAATGAAAGCTAAGTTGAGCCAGAAATGCCCCCATTTACTTTTCAGGATCAACAGATAGACAAATGGAGTAGGCTTACACAAGGAACTCGCTCTGCTACTGAATGCATTGAGAAGTATGATGAGTTTTTGATCCGTTGCAGCGAGTTTGTCGATAAATTTCCCATGGTAACCCTCTCTAGGTTTAGGGTTGGTCTTCGATATGATCTTCGTGGAGAACTCTTTGCAAGAGGTGTTAGTGGTTTAGAACACGCCTATCAGATAGTTCAAAACTTGGATGCTTCTCGAGAATCTTACTATCAACGAGGTTCAGATTATAAGAGCCAGAGCGCTAGAACCACCTCTGGACAGTCCCAGCTCAAACCCAATCCCAACAGTTCGGCCCCGACAGGAGATCTTAAGGGTAAAGGCCCAATCAGGGGCATACCACGAGCCAACCCTCGCACTCAATGCTTTAAATGTCAAGGTTATGAGCATGTAGAGAAGTTCTGTCCAAGTAAATCCAAAACTCTCTTTCTGCATGATCAATCAGATGAGGTGCAGGATGAATCTCAAAAGGACATTGTGTTCATAGGAAGCGTGAGCAATGATTCTGAGGATGACATGGGACACAAGGAGGTTCTTAATAGTATTAGGCGTGTTGTTGTCGTCCGATGTACCCTCGCTCAGCCTAAAGATAGGAATGACTGGCGAAAAACCTTGATCTTGCACACATGGATAAAGATTGGTGAAAAATTATAAAATTATTGTTGATAGTGGAAGTTATATAAATGCTGTGTCATCCAGTTTTATTTCAAAGATAGGGTTGAAGATGGTCCCTCACCATAACCCATACAAAGTTGCCTGGGTAAACGCAACATCGATGGAGGTGAACGAATGATGTCTTGTACCTGTGCAATTTGTCACATGCAAGGACAAAATTTGGTGTGATGTGATAACCATGAATGCTAGACATGTGATTCTTGGTCGGCCTTGATTGTTTGATATGGATGTAATCTTGTGGGGGAAAATCCAATATTTGTACTTTCAATCATGAAGGGCAACAGATCAAACTAATTCCAAGTCAATCAAAATCCAAACAAGAGGAGAAAAAGTCAGTGGACATAAGAAAGGAGAAGAACCTCAACTTAATCAGCCCTAAAGAAATTAAAAAGGAAGTGATTAATGGGGCACAAATCATCATTTTGGTTACTCGAGAAGTCACAAAAGAATCTTATGAGACATTCTTCCTGCGGTAGCCCCTATTATCACAGATTTTGCTGATGTGTTTCTCAAAAATCTCCCGGATTAATTGCCACTGATGCGGAAAAATTCAACATGCAATTGATTTAGTATCGGGAACCACTCTGCCCAACTTGCTGCACTATCGAATGAACCTGATGGAAAATATATAGAATTACAAAGACAAGTTGAAAAGTTGTTGAGTAGAGGATTCATACGAGAGAGTTTGAGCCCTTATGCGGTTTCTGCACTATTGACACCAAAGAAAGATGGAATATGGCGAATGTGTGTGGATAGTCGTGCTATCAACAAAATAACGGTAAAATACCATTTTCAATTCCCAGGCTAGATGATATGCCTGACATGATGTCCGGTGCCACTATCTTTTTAAAAATAGATTTGAAGAGTGATTTCTATCACATTTGAATTCACCCGAGAGATAATGAAAAATAGTTTTTAAGATGAAAGATGGGCTGTATTAGTAGATGGTTATGCTGTTTGGCTTGTCTAATACTCCAAGCACCTTTATGAGAGTGATGATATAAGTATTATGACTCTTTATCGAAAAGTTTATAGTCGTATATTTTGATGACACTCTCATTTATAGCAAATCGATGAAGCAACATTTAGACCATCTACCTGTTGGCCCAGAGGCCTTCCACTCTAGTTTTGATGATGATTAACTCATGTAGTTATGTTTACTAATAATCTTGTGATGTTTAGTTTCAGATATTTAACCAAGATATTAGTAGGTGATTAGCTTCAACAAAGGTGTTTTGGAACTTCTCACATGGTGATTCAAGAGCCCAAGTGACAAAGTCATATCTAGCACTCGTTGGAGTTAAGCTCGGTGGATCACGTTTGAATCGAGTCGACTTGGAGACGGCGCTCTACAAGAAGACATCGGTACATAGTTTAGTTTATGTTTTAGATCCATCTGTTAAAAGGCTAGATAGTGTGATATGCTCAAGTTCACAACACACACACTTGTTTCTAGTTTTCATGTTTATTGGTTTTCGATTTTGGTTTAACCGATCTTGGTTTTCATGAATAGATAGAATCAAAACAAGTTTACATTGTTTAATGTGTATTAGATTTGTTCTATATACATGTATGCTTCATATCTTAGATAGACTTATTTTGATATGCCTATTCATGTGTTTGGAGTTTTGTGTTTTAACAAAACATATTTTTGATTTAAAGTCAAAAACATTGATATATATATATCTTTCATGGAGTATATCCATATACTACATGCCTAAAAGTTGTTTAAATATCATGTTTTTATATTTGTATGAGTTTTGAAAAAATCGGATTACCATTTGAAAAATCCAAGTTTTAGAAAATACAGTTTTGGTTTTTGACAAAATTTCCTTAACACAAAAAGAGTTCAAAATGTTTGTAACTTGATTTGATTTTTACTCAAACAAGTTTGTATATCAATGTATTATACTGAACTTATTTTTGTGGATTTTTAGAAATTTTATGGGATTTATTTAAGAATTAAAAATCAAGTTTTTCAAACCCTAATTAAGCCCTGCCAGGCTCTGGCGGTCGACCGGGCCAGTCGACCGGACCCAGAGTCGGTCGACCGGACCGATCGATCGATGTGCACAAGAGTATGCAAGCTGACCTGCCACTTGGGCCGGTCGACCGCGCGGTCGACCGACTGCAAGTACCTCACTCTCGGGTGGGGGCGGTCGATCGACCAGAGAGCAATTTGCTCTCTGGATTGGCACGGTCGATCGGAGGGCTCAACGGTCACTTTTTTGACCGTTGGCCGATCGACCGGCCGGTCGACCGGAAGGCCAAACTGGGCCTAGTCAGCTGCCAACGGCTAGTTTTTTAAAGGGGCTATAAAAACCCCATTTGAGGGCTGTTTTGGTTAAGACTTCCAAGAGCAAAAATTCACCCATTCTCTAGTGTTTTTACAAGTTTTAAAAAGAGTTTTAGAGCTTCAAAGATTTGATCTTCTATTGTTTTTAAAGTGTTTTTATTTCAAAGAAAATAGTCTTTTGGGAATTTGTTTTTGGTCTAAAAATTCTATGTCTATTTGAGATTTTCCTAAGTGATTTTCTTTGTTCAAAACACTTTTTTTCTCACACTTGAGCTTATCATTCTATCCTCTCTATAGGATCTTTGTTTTTGTGGGAAAGAATTGGTTTGTGATCTTTTGACCACCAAGTTGTAAACCTTCCTACTTTGTGTTATCCCTCTTGTGTAGAGGTTGATTTGTGGAGTGGTGGCTTTGTGCCCTATCCCTCTAGTGAGAGGTTGATTGGTTTGGCTTTGTGCCTATCCCTCATTTGTGAGGTTGATTTGTGTGGTTTTGTGCCTAGCCTCTAAGTGTAGAGGTGGTGTTTGTAATTGAGAGAGGAGTTGTGTACTCCCGGTTGTATTTGCCTCAAATCCTCAGTGGAGGTTCCCTGTGTGAGAGTCCTGTGTGGACAAGTGGATTGGAAATCCTTTTGTGTGAAGGCGGGGACGTAGAGCTATGTGCTCGAATCTCAAAACATATCCGTGTGTTAGCGTTTGATCCATTGTCTCTCTAACTCTCTTTTTTATATTGTGCCTTGCATCATTTCATATTGCTCATTCATATATTATATGCTTGACTTGTTTGTGTGTGTCTCACTTGTGTTTAACCACGAGAGCTTCATATAGCGCCTCAACTCTTATTCAGAGGAATCAAGAGGAGTTAGTCCAGAGCCCTTCACTGGGAATTCGGCTACACTCGTTGGTTGCATTAAGTGTAGTTGCAATTAAGTTTTAATTTTCGCATTTAGTTCATTAGATTAGCCGTACACCTATTCACCCCCCTCTAGGTGTACTTTCAATTGGTATCAGAGCTACGCTCCTGATATTTGGTTTAACCACCTAGGAGTGTGATCTTGGTTTAGCTAACCTATCATTTGCATTTGCACACTTATATTGTTTACACACACTCATGGATTGCTTGTCACCTCCCATGCTTGATGTCTCCAACATTGACATGTGGAAATTTATGATGTCCATGTACTTGAAAACCCTAGGCTTGCATGTTTTTCTTGCCGCTACCAAGAAATTCTATCTTGGTAATAGCAATCATATAGAGGCCAATGCACAAGCCCTTGAGGCACTTAGAAGCACGCTAAACAAAGAATATCTTATGATTGTTTCTAACTGTGATTCCGTCTTTGCAGTGTGGAACACGTTGACCTCCTCCAAGCTTCAATTGCCAATCCAAACGGATGATGAATCTAGTGGAGAATCCGAGCAACATTGCTACATGGTCCAAGGGAATGACTCCCTTGAGGTATATTCGGAATCTCAATTAGAAGATGATGATGCTAGTTCTTCTAGTAATAATTATGTTGATCCAAATGCTTTAAATGAAGAACTATCAATTGTTTGTGAAAAATTATTAGAAAAATATAATCTTTTGAAAAAGAAGACTTTTGAATTAAATAAAGAAAATAAAGATTTGTTTTCAAAACTTGAATTGGCTTTACAAGAGAAGGTTGAGATTTCAAATGAGTGTGACTCTTTGAAAACCCAACTTGAACTTGTTTTAAATAAAAACAAGATTTTGAAAAATAAAAATGATTGCAATGAGGTTTTGAAGAAAAATGAAGCTTTGTCTTCAAAACTTGACTTTGTTGTAAAAGAAAATGTGTCTTTGAAAAACAAGATTGATTTGATTTCAAAAGATTTAGAAGTTTGCTTAAATGAAAATAAATCTTTGAAAAATGATATACTATCATGTTTGTCATGCTAGTGTAGCTTCACCATCTAGCTCACATATTGCATGCTCCACTTCTTCTAACATTGAAAATGATATATTTATACTTAAGACGAATATGGATTGTTTGGGCTCCACTTTGAGCCATTGTGCCATAAACCATACACGTTTGGAATCCATGTTTCGCAAGAAACAAGTTCCATCTTTGCATGCATACAAACCACGGCATACACATGCTCCTCACGGTCACACCCATCACACAATGTATGCTCATGTGTACACTTGTACACATTGTGGACTTAAGGGCCACCTTGCTAAATTTTGCTATGATAAGATACATGATGTAAATTTAGCAACTAAATTTATTTGGGTTAGGAAAGATGCTAACCCCCATGGACCAAAAGAGTGTGGGTACCAAAGACCACCCCTATTGTATTTGATGTAGGTGTGGGCTCTTGCATGACGTGAGAGTAATGGTGCCTTGAGGTGGATGCGTTCCGAGCTTAAAGAGGACTATTTGGATGCATCACTTTCAAGAGGAGTTTGGTGGGAGGATCACCTTGTTTTGGAGACTTGGAGAGTTGCCCTCATAGGTTTTAGTAACAATCTCTTACTCCTCATTTATGTTTACATGCTTTTCTTATCATTGTTTTAGCATGTCTTGATGTTTTATGATTAGTATGTTATATGCCATGAGATTTAGATTTGTGATATACATGTTTAGTTATTTGAGGCACCCATGTTTAATATGGATTTATATCGTTGTGTTCTCACATTTGTTTTAACTAATGTGTATGTCCTAAATCTATGCATGTGCATATCCATAATGATCATATGTATGTTTATGAGTTGTTTATTTTGATTTCTATGCTTCATGATTTGAATATATGTTTAGATGTTTGTTTTCATTAAGACTTGGATATATACTTGTACAACTAGTGAGCCACAAATAAACTATTATATGTTTGTGCTTGAACGCTCATTTGTACTTATTAGATGTACTAGTATAGCCTAGTTTTGATGATTCATGCATTTGACTTGTATTCCCACTTTATACATGTTTTCATGTTTATATGTTTAGCTTCATGTATATGTCTATTTTGTCTAAACTAATTGTTATACATATACATCCTTGAGCCACTTGCCTTCGTGCATATACTTTTGTGGGCTCGTTATGTTTTAGATATGTATGTATACTTTAGTTTGTACAAAGCATACATATGCCTTGAAGATTAAATCGTTTTGATGATTTTCATGTTTTAAGGAATTTTATAATTGAGCTAAATTGACTATTTTCATGACTATGTCTTTCACACAAAACGTGTACACTCACATTATTTGAGGTTTTCTCATGATTTGATTTCATGAGTCCTATATGAGCTTTATATCTTTTTGAGTGTCAATTGTTAAGTGATTTTCATGTTTCATGAAATTTATTTTTGATTTATTCCTTACTTGAAGGATTTCGTACTAGTTTATAAATTTTTCATATAACTAGTTCGTATTCTTCATTATGGTAGAGCTTTTCAAACATACTATATTTTCAAACCTATTTTTGAAAATCCTACCTATTTAAAGGGCGGTTGGTTGGGCGACCATGCCTTGTATGTTTATTATTGAAAATCCTTTAAACATGTGCATGAAATGGGTGGAAGGTAATATGAGTTATACACTTGATCTTATTGTGTTTCAATTGGTATCATAAATTAAATCCTTTCAATTGGTATCGCTATTGACATTCTTTTTGTATACTCATATATATGTTTTATTTGTGTTTACTATATCTTTATACTTTGAGCACAAATTTTGATTATGCTAAGCTTGATTTTAAATGATTATTATATTTCAATTGATTATGTTTCAATTGGTTTCTTATACAAGCTTATGCATCGTTTTATTTGGTATTTCATAAAGGGAGAGAAAAATTTATATTTCACCTTTCAATTGATTTTGTTATTTTACTCCCACACTTTATGTTAAAAATGATTAAAAAAATGATATTGATTATTTTTGGTATCATATGCTTTAATGAAAAATTACTTTCAATTGGTACTAATCTTTATAAATTGGTATCAAGATTATCTATAAGTTTACTTAAAATTGGTATGTTTTATTGATATCAAAATTTTGATTTATTTACTTACAATTGGTATTTAATTGGTATCTATTTACAATTGGTATCAATTGGTATTAAATCTATATTTGTTTTATGTGCCACATTGTGTACTTTCAATTATGTACTTTCAATTAGTATGTTTTGTTTTTATTGATATCATGATGCACTCAATTGATATATTTTCTTACAATTGGTATCATATAGTTTTGTTTTGATTTCACCCCTCATTATTTTTTTGACAGAAAGGGGAGAATATTATTTTCTTTGAGCCCTTTGTTGATGATTGACAAAAAAAGTTTATATGCATGTTTATTGTTTAGTGATTATCTTTTCAAATTGGTATTAAGAATTTTATTTTATTGATTGATATCAAGAGACTTTGATTGGTATCAAGAGCTTAAGTTTTTTTATTGAAATTTTTATTTGCATCAAAAGCAATTAAGAACATATTTTTTAAAAAAAAGGAAAAAGAATTTTTTTTAAAAGTTTGGTATCAAGAGCATGTTTATTTCATGTTTAGTATCAAGAGCATGTTCATTTCAGTGTTTTTATGCATGTTGATGCATATCCATGTTTAGTACACATTGCATATATTTATTATTTATTATTATGCATGAGTTAAGGGGAGCTTCGGGGAGCTTCTTTGAAGCTTAACTTTAATCCATGCATATATAACTCCATGAGTTTTGTCATCATCAAAAAGGGGGAGATTGTTGGCCCAGAGGCCTTCCACTCTAGTTTTGATGATGATTAACTCATGTAGTTATGTTTACTAATAATCTTGTGATGTTTAGTTTCAGATATTTAACCAAGATATTAGTAGGTGATTAGCTTCAACAAAGGTGTTTTGGAGTTTCTCACATGTGATTCAAGAGCCCAAGTGACAAAGTCATATCTAGCACTCGTTGGAGTTAAGCTCGGTGGATCACGTTTGGATCGAGTCGACTTGGAGACGGAGCTCTACAAGAAGACCTCGGTACATAGTTTAGTTTATGTTTTAGATCCATCTGTTAAAGACTAGATAGTGTGATATGCTCAAGTTCACAACACATACTTGTTTCTAGTTTTCATGTTTATTGGTTTTCGGTTTTTTGTTTAACCGATCTTGGTTTTCATGAATAGATAGAATCAAAACAAGTTTACATTATTTAATGTGTATTAGATTTGTTCTATATACATGTATGCTTCATATCTTAGACAAACTTATTTTGATATGCCTATTCATGTGTTTAGAGTTTTGTGTTTTAACAAAACATATTTTTGATTTAAAGTCAAAAACATTGATATATATATCTTTCATGTATATTGGAGTATATTCATATACTATATGGCTAAAAGTTGTTTAAATATCATGTTTTTGTATTTGTATGAGTTTTGAAAAAATCGGATTACCATTTGAAAAATTCAAGTTTTAGAAAATACAGTTTTTAGTTTTCGGCAAAATTTTCTTAACACATAAAGAGTTCAAAATGTTTGTAACTTGGTTTGATTTTTACTCAAACAAGTTTGTATATCAATGTATTATACTGAACTTATTTTTATGGATTTTTAGAAATTTTATGGGATTCATTTAAGAATTAAAAACCAAAATTTTCAATCCCTAATTAAGCCTTGCCAGGCTCTGGCAGTCGACCGGGCCGGTCGACCGGACCGGTCGACCGGACCCAGAGTCGGTCGACTGGACCGGTCGACCGACGTGCACAAGAGTGTGCACGCTGACCTGCCACTTGGGCCGGTCGACCGCGCGGTCGACCGACTGCAAGTACCCCACTCTCGGGTGGGGGCGGTCGACCGGACGGTCGACCGTGAGGCTGGGCACGGTCGACCGGGCGGTCGACTGGCCAGAGAGCAATTTGCTCTCTAGATTGGCACGGTCGACCGGGCGGTCGACCGGAAGGCTCAACGGTCACTTTTTTGACCGTTGGCCGGTCGACCGGCCGGTCGACCGGAAGGCCAAACTGGGCCTAGTCAGCTGCCAACAGCTAGTTTTTTAAATGGGCTCTAAAAACCCCATTTGAGGGCTGTTTTGGTTAAGACTTCCAAGAGCAAAAATTCACCCACTCTCTAGTGTTTTTACAAGTTTTAAAAAGAGTTTTAGAGCTTCAAAGATTTGATCTTCTATTGTTTTTAAAGTGTTTTTATTTCAAAGAAAATAGTCTTTTGGGAATTTGTTTTTGGTCTAAAAATTCTATATCTATTTGAGATTTTCCCAAGTGATTTTCTTTGTTCAAAACACTTTGCTTTCTCACACTTGAGCTTATCATTCTATCCTCTCTATAGGATCTTTGTTTTTGTGGGAAAGAATTAGTTTGTGATCTTTTGATCACCAAGTTGTAAACCTTCGTACTTTGTGTTATCCCTCTTGTGTAAAGGTTGATTTGTGGAGTGGTGGTTTTGTACCCTATCACTCTAGTGAGAGGTTGATTGGTTTGGCTTTGTGCCTATCCCTCATTTGTGAGGTTGATTTGTGTGGCTTTGTGCCTAGCCTCTAAGTGTAGAGGTGGTGTTTGTAATTGAGAGAGGAGTTGTGTACTTCTGGTTGTATTTGCCCCAAATCCTCAGTGGAGGTTCCCTGTGTGGGAGTCCTGTGTGAACAAGTGGATTGGAAATCCTTTTGTGTGAAGGCGGGGACGTAGAGTTGTATGCTCGAACCTCGAAACATATCCGTGTGTTAGCGTTTGATCCATTGTCTCTCTAACTCTCTCTTTTATATTGTGCCTTGCATCATTTCATATTGCTCATTCATATATTATATGCTTGGCTTGTTTGTGTGTGCCTCACTTGTGTTTAACCACGAGAGCTTCATATAGCGCCTCAACTCTTATTCAGAGGAATCAGGAGGAGTTAGTCCAGAGCCCTTCACTGGGAATTCGGCTACACTCGTTGATTGCATTAAGTGTAGTTACAATTAAGTTTTAATTTCCGCATTTAGTTCATTAGATTAGCTGTACACCTATTCACCCTCCTCTAAGTGTACTTTCACTATCACAGGTCTGTGTAGTTTTGAGAAAAGAAAGTTTATATGCAAACTCTAAGAAATGTACCTTTCTTATGGACCAAGTCATCTTTTTAGGAGTTGTTTCTTTACAAGGTGTGTCTGCAGATCCTGATAAAATTAAGGCTATTGTGAAATGGCCAGAACTATGTAACATTCGAGAAGCGATGAGTTTTCATGGGTTAGCCACTTTCTACAGATGTTTTATTTAAAATTTTAGTACCATCTTGGCTCCGATTGCCAACTATTTGAAACAAGAGAATTCAGATGGACTAAAGTTACTGCTAAAGCAATTTGGAAAATCAAAGTGAGGATGACAAAAGCTCCCGTCATGAGACTTCCAGATTTCATGAAAGCTTTCGAAATCACTTGTGACGCCTCAAGCATTGGAATAGGTGGTGTTTTGAGTCAAGAAAAGCACCCAGTTGTCTAGTTTGGCGAAAAGTTAAATGATACTTGGCAACGGTATTCCATTTACGATAAGAAATTTTATGCGGTAATTCAAGCTCTGCATTACTGGCACCATTACTTATTATCGCAAGAATTCGTTATTTATTCAGACTATGAAACCCTTAAGCATCTCAACTCTTAAAAAAAAACTGATTTCGAGGCATGGTAGTGGATAAAGTTCCTTCAAGATTACACCTATGTCCTCAAGCATAAGGACGGAGTTGAAAATAGGGTCACTGATGCACTTAGTCGTCGTCACGCCTTACTTTCTGTCATGAGTACTGACGTGATTGGTTTTGAGAAAATCAAAGACACTTATGAGTCATGTCCTGATTTTAGAAACATATACATTGTCTTAAAGGATAGTTTGACTCACGAGGTTGATGACTTTCTCTTACAAGATGAGTATCTGTTTCATTCTCGTAAGTTGTGTATCCCTGACCTCTTTGAGAGAATTTTTTAGTTTGGAATTACACGCTAGGGGGCTTACTGGACATTTTGGGCGAAACAAATTAATTGATGCTGTGGAACACCATTTTTATTGATCAAGCTTAAAGAGAGATGTTGCAAGGCTTGTTGGTGAATTTCGCACATGTTAACTCACAAAACAACGGAACAAACACTGGTCTCTATACTCTCCTTCCAGTTCCAAATTGCCCTTGGTAAGATGTCAGTATGGATTTCGTGCTAGGTCTACCAAGAGCCGCAAAAAAGCATGATTCCATACTTGTTGTTGTGGACTGTTTCCCAAGATGGCCCACTTTTTTCCATGTTCTAAAACTTCATATGCATCTCAGATTTTTACGATCTATTTTGATGAGGTTGTTAGGCTACATGGGCTGCCCAAAACAATTGTCTCAGACAGGGATGTTAAGTTCACGAGTTACTTTTGAAAAACCCTGTGGCATAAAATGGGAACTAAACTTCAGTTTTCTACTGCCTTTCACTTACAAACTGATGGATAAACTGAAATAGTCACTAGAAGTTTTGATAATCTGTTACGATGTCTAGTGAGTGAAATTTAAGAACATGAGATATTGTGTTACCTATCACTGAGTTTGCATACAATAGTTCTGTCAATTAAACCATAAGAATGAGTCAATTTGAGGTAGTGCATAGTTATCAACATAGATAATCTATATATTTAATTCCCATGGCACCCCCATCATACTAGGATGTCTGAGTCAGCTGCATCATTTGCATCGCATATTCATGACTTGCATACGGAGACCAGCAATCAAATTAAGAAAGGTAATACAAACTATAAAGCTTATGCAGATTTGCATAAGAAAGCACATAAGTTTAACATAGGAGACTATGTGATGGTTCAGATTCGCCCGGAGTGGTATCCTCCTAATACTGTGAAGAAATTGCATGCACGTAGCGCAGGACCATTCAAAATTTTGAAAAAAATTAATTCCAATACATATATAGTAGATCTTTCACCAGATTTTGGCATTACTCTCTCTTTTATATTGAAGATCTGATTGCTTATAAAGGTCCAATTTTTTTTCTTGATAATCATTTTATGGATGAGCCTTCCCATGAGCATATTTTTAAAAGGCCATTATTAACTCCACTTCTCCAAATACAATCCACTCATACAGAAGAATAAATTGATGAAATTATTGATGATCAGTTTGTCTCTACTAAAGATGATGGTTACCACAGATTTTTAGTTCGTTGGAAAAGACTTTCTGATTCTGACAACACTTAGATTAATCAGGAGGAGCTCTAACGGTTGGACCTTAATCTTCTAGAGCACTATGAAAGCCGAAAAGTTTCGCATTCGATAGAGTCGAGTTTTCCCCAACCCTGGGGTAATGATGGGGACATCTATCTAGGATTACGATTCTACACCAGGAGGCGTCATCACACTCTTTCATTTTGGTTCGATTAGGGCTTAAAGATTCAAGCTACATTGGGCAAATTATCTTAGTTATTTTCTTTTAATTGTATTATTTTTATTTGATAGTTTCTTTTTATCTTATATCGGTTGTGATGGGATATCCCCGTTGATGTAGGCCTATTTAAGGCCAAGACTGGTATTGAATTTAGTAGTTCTGGATGAATTAATATTGCTTTTAAAATTTTGTAGCCTGTGTGCTTTGGGTGAGAAATCCTAGAAAGAGAATTCCTATTGTGTTGGTGCCCATCAATTTTTCTTGAATGAGTCAGGCTGAATTCGAGTAAAATATTAATCAAGTCTTACTATCAATAGCATCAACATAATTACTAGATAGCTATACTTACATTTTTTATAGATTTAAATTATTAATAACTTTTAGAATTGATATCTCAAAGTTAATCAAACCAATCGAATCTTATTTCTCTGTAAAGTTTTTTTGGGGCAGTAATGCATGGGCTCATATAGGAAGGCAAGTGAGGTGGGCTAAATTTCATGCCCTTGAAAAAGACTATGATACTTTGTCATGTTTGACTGAAATGATATGCATAATGTTTTGAATTAAGTTAGGTTTTTATGTTAATATTCACAGCCAATTAATTTTGGATTAATTTGGTGTTCATTTATGCTAAGATGCAATTGTCAAATGAAGAATTACTCGCATTAAATTTGTGAATAAATATAATAAATATGTTTTCTAGATTTTTTTTTTAAGGGGGTATCATTCAAAAACTAATAATATTTATATTTGTTGGTTAGTATTAAAATTATTGACAATTTTTAAAACTAATATTTCAAAAAATAATTTAACTAATGAAATCTTATTGCTTTGTAAAGTAAATGAGATGATTCTTTTTTTTTTTTTTTTATACATTTCTATTACTTTGTGCCAAGAGATTCTTTTGTAAAGGATAAGATCTTCATTCTATGACATTCTTTTCTTTAAATTCTCTTATTTTTATCCTTTTTTAGTTACATTGCTTGATTTTTTTTCTAGTTTCGGTACCTTTTCAACTTATCATTTTTATGTATACCACCCAAATATATTAAGAGTTGGCCTCTAACAATTTCAATGTTTAAAAAATAGAAAGATGTTAACAACTATTTTTTAATTATATTATTATATTATTAAAAGACATATCAATAACAAATCACATTTGTTGCGGAATTTTCTATACACTTCCGTCAATTCAACTGCAACACACAATACCATTTATTTCATTATATTATTATATCTATTAAAAGCTACATCATTATCACAAGTAAGCTGATAACTCTAAAAAATTCTACTCTTTTTTTAAAATTGAAACAAATAAAGATTACAGAAAGAAATCGTTGCCAACAACTCATCACATTCAAATTCAAACTGAAAATTATTATTTTTTGTTCAATTTAGTACCACTATAAAACATTTATTGTGTTACTATGCTATGAAGATTATACAATGTTATGTTTATATACATAATACATGTGCTTGGGAACATGTTAGAAATATTGTTTCCAATTATTGAGAAGAATGATATTTTGATTTTGCGGTGTTCAAGGTTCAAAAAATTAAACAAAGGTTGTTTTTAAAATTAAAAGAAATTATTATATATTTTTTGATTTACTAATAAAATGTGAAGATCTGCATATATAAATGGAAAGGATTATACTTCCAACAATGAAGTAAAAAGTAAAGAAAAGAGAAAAAGAAGTTCAAATCCCTTCTTTTTCCTTGTACTTTCGATTCAAGACAAATCTACTATTACTAACACTACTACTATTATTATTATCACTATTACCATCATTATCATTATCATCATCATCATCATTATTTTGCTAAGTGATCCCTTCTTATATGGCTACCTAGAATTCTTTTCTATTATTGAGCTTTTGGCTGGTTGAGTGACACTTTTTTCAAGAATTTAGTTTTTTAAATTAGGGTAGTGATGCAGAATTAAATAAGAGAAGAGGGGAAGAGTGGAAAAGAATTAAGGTTTGTAGAAATTGGGAAAAGATAAGAAAATAAAGATTAATTACTAGATGAAAGTAAGTAACAATTATATTAGCAAATTCTAATTATCCAATAGCAATTTCAAAGAGCCTAGCATTTGACAACGAAGTTCAAGTTAGGAGTCACCTGAGAGGTGAGTCATTCATGTCCAACTGCAAGATTTCTCTATAAATTCCTCGAAAAAATATCCACACTAAAAAGTTAAAGGTCACCCACAAAAGTCCTGGACAATGGTGAAATGAGCTGGGAGAAAACTGTCCTAAAAATAGTTCAAATCAGACTTGAATCGGGCCTAAAAGCGGTTTGGACGGCTGATGTGGTGCTGTATTGAGTTAGCTCAGTCTACTCAGTGAGTTGAATCTGGTTGGCTGAAAAGGACTCGGGCCGAGTTAACTCGTTGAGTCTGAACCGCAGGTTGGGTCTCGGGTCGGATCCAATCATTGGTCGGTCAAACCTGCAAGCAAACCGAATGATTAAAATGCAATTGAATCTTATCGGGTTTGAAACAAACCTGACTGAACCCACTAACCCTTTCTTTCTTTGCTCGACAACTAGGGCACTCGAGGACTTGGCGGTTGCTGCTGCTTGGGCAGGGGAAGTCGGTAGCGATGGCGGCCGGGGACGGAGTAGGTCTCCATGTGATGACGACGTGGCGGCAATATTGGAGTGTCGACAGAGGGGAGGGTCAGGGAAAGGTGAAATCAGAGAAGATCTGGTCAGCGGCGGTGTTATCGGGGTGCGGTGAGGCCGACAAAGTCGATCTAGTGAGGCGATGATGCTGACCGACATTGAAGTTGCTTTGGTGTGGTGGATTTAGGATCACAAAGTCATCGTGGTGATCTGGGGCATTTGGGCTCATTGGCGTGTTGCAGAGCCCTCGACGAAGTCGCGACGAGGTCAGGGATGGTGGTGGTTGATGGCGGGGTCTTCGACGAGTCTGGAGACTGGTGGTTGGAAGATGAAGGGAGAACAACGGGAGGCGAAGGTGGATCTGGAGGTAGCTCCGAGCTCATCGGCGACGGGGCTCGTCGACACGACGAGGTTGAAGGAAGGAGAAAGAATGGGGTGTTGTCAGGAGGATGAGGGAGGGGAAACATTTTTCTTTCTTTTTTTTGATTTTTTCTTTGATTTTTCCTTTCTTTCTTTTTGATTTTTTGATTTTTTTAATTTTTTTAATCCAATCTAGAGTTTCGGATTTTTTTTTGAACTAGAGAAGAGAAAAAGGAGGAGAGCAAGGATCTAAGATTTGGAGATTTTGTAGAAGTGGAGGCTAGAGTTTCTAGGAAAGAGATTTTTTTTTTTTGGTAGAGGAAGAGAAGAGCAAGAGTTTTAGCTTGATACCAATTTGATGCAGAACTAAAAAAGAGAAGAGGGGAAGAGGAAAAGAATTAAAGTTTGTAGAAATTGAGAAAAGATAAGGGGATAAAGATAATTTGGGTGTCAACACCCATGAGATTTTTCTCCTACTCTGCACATCATCATGCAAGAGATTCAATTTGAAAAGCACATCATAATGCTAATCTGGGTTTCATTAATTCAAATCATCATAGTCTGCCTAAACAACTACAAGTATCAGCCTTTTATAGGCCCATACAAAAATAACTTCCCTATCATAACTGATATGAGACTAAAAACACAACTAAATAAACAAAACAATTAAAAGCAGACTACTAGAGCAACCCCTATTAGATATTTCTTTTAAGGACTGTATCCATTGCCATGCCAGTCTCATAAAAAAAAATCAATTGCCATATGTGGGTGAGAGAGACAGAGGTAGGTCCACTTAAAAAAGAGTATTAAAAACTTAATGTCTATATGGGTAGTGTTTTCATGCAGCTTACAGGGCGATTCTAGATTTTTCTGGAAAAGACCAAGGCCAGTCCAGTTGGAGGAATGTGAGAGAGAGAAGAGAGAGATAAAGAGGGTTCTTTTAATGGTTGTTGACATGCCAACATGAAAAGCAGCTGTGAATGGGTTGGTTTGTTGAGAGAGCGTTCTTTTTCTCAGATTTCAGCTGTGAATGGGTTCAGGTCATAAGCATGCCAACTGGCACAAAAGGAGAGTGGTAATTTCTCTTTGCTTTTTGCTTAGTTATATGGAACAGATCCCTCCTTGGAGTTTCTACTTGTCTACTACGGGTTGAAGGTTAATGGTACTTGCAATTATGCCGGGTCTTTTCTTGGTTTGTGGAAGTCACCAGAAATCTGGATAGATAATTTTCTCCAAAGGCTTGATGGTGGGGTCCCGTCAGATGAGAAATAAACGTAGAAGAGAAGACTGCCTGTGTTAAGGACATGACTCTTCTTCTGTTCTTCCACCGCAAGACTGAAAGGGATCACTAGCGGTATGGTAGGAGACAAAAACGTAGAGGAACGTAAACCACAAAAGTCTGTATTGTGACTCACCATTATCAGGCCTTTTCCAGTTAGACTGGGTTTTATGACAGCCTTCTTTACAGTACGATTGGAGTGGGCTACGCCTGCTATAACTGACATGATCTCTGTTTTCTAAATTATGACTCGCCCACAGGTATCCATGTTGCCCTTCTCACCTGAATGTGACCCGATCTTCTGTGCACGAGCATCGTCCAGTTCTCCTTCATTTAATTCTAAATTAGCACTGCAGTTTGCGTACCCTGCATCTCTCTTATGCCTGTCCCTATCCTTGTTTCTGTAGCTATCTTAACTGTTACCTTTACTAAGCTCAATTCATTGGCTTAGACAATTGGTGATCCAGAGGTCCCTGACTTCTCTTTTTCCCCAAAGCAAGATTTTGTTTGTTAACCTTTTATGTCTTTTACTTATTTTAGTTTTACAAGTATTGTAAAATTTGTTGGAGTTGGATATTTAAATGACAATTGGGACTGCAATATTCATAGCTACAATCATACCTATGTTCATTTGTGCATGTTAAAGTCTCTGCTACTATATCAAAACTCAAGTTAAGGTGAGCATTAATGGTAATATATTTATTTTCTAAGATGTCCTCGCAGATTTAGGGCTTTTTCATGAGCCAAAACCTGGTACATAGCAGTATTATTCTTAAAAATTCACTTTTAATTGCTCACTCAGTAGGAATTGAACCTGAGGTGCTCTGATACCATATTAAAGTCTCTGACATTGCACCATAACTCCAAAGTTAAGATGAGGGTTAATGGTAATATATTTATATCAGACTATAAGAGAGAAAGATTTGAGAGAGTTGATGAGTCTTTTCTTTGTACTCTTATTTATAGAAAAATACAATTATAACTCATAATACAAGTAGGACTCCTAATAACATATAGCAATATGACTCCTAATTAGGTAACTAACTAATCAAAGAGTTTAACAATTTATATTCAACGGTGTATATATTAATATGGATACGATATGATATGGGTATAATTAGTAATAATAGTATAGAAAATATTTGGTTATAGAGACCTAGAAGTGATTGGAGTTCTGGTCATAGTTTGAGTAGGATTTTTTGGTCTTGTATGAGTAATATAAGTTGAGATATTTATATGTAACCGTATTTTATTAATTCTTTTAATAATCAACAAAGATGTAGTTTCTTCAAATCAATAAAGATTTACCTTTGTAAATGCATCATAGTCTTAGAGCTTCAGGTTTAAGGATTTGCTTGTTGTCTTTTGTAATTTTCTTCTGTTCTAAATCTTCTTTGCAATGTGAACTTTGTTTGAATTTCTCTATTAACTCTTTATTTGCAGTTCTACTTCGCAATCCTGATTCCTCTGTGTTTAGATCTATTCCAATCTGTGATTTCTATTTGCAACTTCATTGAGCTCTGTTTCATCTTTTGGCACAAGATTCTCGGCAACACTATTTTTTGTTCATTCTTTTTGTTGTTCCTCATTTTCTGATTCTAAGCATGAGGTGTGCATTCAGATTTGATTTTTGTAATTCTTTGTCTACCAAAATTTGCAACCCATCTTCACCTTCAGCTTTGTGTTTGTCAACTTCTGCAACTTTATCTTCTTCTTCGTCTTCATCATCCACCCCTCAGAGAGCGGTTGGCGTAGACCGGTTTGAGTTTGACTTCATCCAACTTATTCAGATTGCTTCCTGATTTTTGAAGACCTCTCCTTATGATTCTAGAATCACAATCTTCTCTTGCAATCTCCAAACAGCTATTATGATTGTGATTGCATTTGATCCTGAATTTAATCCGCTTCATAACCCATTTCAGGATCCAACCCAATATCCGCTCCCGATCCATTTCAAATCTGCCTCCCCCTCTCTCTCCAGAAACTGCTTATCTGTTCTCTTGCATGAGTTTTCATCACTAGTCTTGGGTTGTCCCTAGATGTGAACGAAGAAAGAAAGAGTTGGGTGTAATGTGGTGCTGGAATCCCATGTGTGTAGAACATGTAACACTAATTTTGTTAGCCATGTGATGTGGTTCACATGGGACAAAGGTGGTGTTAGATTTACAAAGGTAATTCTTTATTGGCTTTAAAGGACTACATCTATATTAATATTCAAGAGGACTATAGGATCCAAGTTGTATAAATCCATGAGACTATATCTCCTTATATAGGCCATACAAGACCAAATATTATTCTAACTATGAATCCAAACACTATTAGAACTCTAAATACTCCAAATATTATTTCCGTAATATACTATATTCTATTACCTAACATTCACCCTCAAACTCATGACAACATTGAGAGGTTGCCCAACAAAAACTGAAAAAGAAGTGCAAACTGCTCAAGTTTTGATATGTTGATGCTGAATTGCTGAACAAATTACACAAGATGAGTTGTCGAGAAAAGAATTGCTGAATTACTGAAATACCCAAGACAAGTTATCAAGTTATTGAGAACAAATTTCTGAAATACCAAAGCCAAATCCAAAAAATCTTCCAAAATCCCAACATATCTTCCTCCCATCTACAGAAGTTGCAGGATCAAGAGAAATCAAGCTGAAGAAAATCTAATTGAACCAATCGAATTGCCAAACACAAACGGCCAATTACTGAAATTCAAACCAAATCAAACCAAATGAGAAGTTCTCCAAACTGAAAGCGAAATTGAACCAACCTGAACTAAACCGAAAGATGAACCAAATTGAAACTGAATCTGCCCAAAGCCAAAAATTTGTCTAGACTTGGAACCAAACTAAATCTTTCAAACGAATTCACCAATGGATCTACTCTTCTGTTGCATGACTAGATGCAGACCAAGCTCCAAACAAAAAAAATCTTAAAAACCAAAATATCAAACAAACAAAAAATTTCATGCTGTAAGTGTTGAATCGGGCCTTAAACCATCTATTTCTGCACTAATTTGTACAAAATTTACTCCAAACAGTAGAATACACCAAATCCATTTCCACCATTGTATTCAAAATGCCCAAAAACCTTGGGATTGATCCAAAATTACCAAAATTGGACATTAACTCACTTATCTATGAACAAAAGAATTTTAGCCGTCTAAATTAATAGAATTTCCATATTGACAAAATTTCAGAATTACAGACAACAAAATATGCGACGAAATTACTGAAAAACAGAAATTATTGAAGAACGAAGCAAAAATAATAAGGACTCAAAGACTAAGAAGAAAGATTGTAAAAGAAGATTCAGATTGCAAAGAAGATTGCGGAAGCAAACAAAGAAATTCCTTAAACTTGATGCTCTGATACTATGTTAGATTTATAGAGATAAATATCTATTGACTCTAAATTACTACATCTTTATTGATATTCAAGAGAACTACAAAATATAAATTATGTAAATCCATGAGATTATGTCTCCTTATATAGACCATACAAGACCAATTCTTATTCTAACTATGAATTCAAATACTACTAGAGCTCTAAATATCCCAAATCCTATTCTATGATATAATATACTCTATTATATCTAACAGGTGGTACCAATGGGTCTTGCGTCAGTTCTAAACCATCAAAACTGAGGGACTGGTTCATGTCATGAAAAGTTCTCAGTTAGCCCTCAGGGTTGGTGGTGACGACTGGACAACCAGGGATTGGAGGCTGATTGTGGTGATCCAGGATTCGAAACCCATGTTTTTTAGCATTCTGAAAAGAGTTGTTAAAAGTGGATTCATTTATTTTTACTGTTTGAAGTAGATTTTGTATTCATGCAACATAGATCATGGGAACACCGTATTTGTCCATTACTCATACTGGGTAATATACAAAGAACATTAAACATGCATACATGTAATTCATGTACAAATGAGTGAAAATGGCTTTTCTAATTCATTAGAATGTTCTGTATTTATTTTCTGAAGCATGTATTCTAATTTGGAAGCATATTCTTTTTGACAGCTATATTATAAATCAACGAGCTCTTGTTGAAAATTACTCTTTCCTACTTGCATCTGCATTCTGACTAGATACATTCTTTTTGTTTCTCTTCGGTTCTGTAGATATTGATACCACAACTGGATTTTTTTTAAACGTTTGCAGTTGTGCCAACAGCTCTTGGAACCTCATTGGATGTGAACCTGAGCAATTCTTCTCTTATTTTCATATCAGTGACATTTTCTACAATGGTTTGTACTTATTCATTTGATTAGAAAAATATCCCTTTTTTCTTCATTGAATTTGGTAGTCTACAGTTTTCCTTTCCTAACTTTTTTTGTTTTCATAACTTTTTGCTGCCTTTTGCAGTGCAAATCTGCTTCACCAATATTTCTTCTTCTGTTTGCTTTTGCGTTTAGGTGAGTTTTGACATGAATTCGTTAGTTCTTATCCTTGCTAATTCACTTTTCATACTTTTTTCTTTTAATAATGTATCTTCTAACTTTTCTGAGCTGATGTCAGAGTTGAGCACGTTTGCAATGTGCAAGCTAAAATTTCAGATTTCTGTTCATTTTTATTATTTATAAACAACTTTTAGCTGACTTTAGCTGACTTTAGATAAATATTCCTTGTATACCCTTGTACTTTACATACCATTTTCCAATTGAGACCATGTGACCCTCATTCTAATTCTGCATGTGTTCCGTTTATTTCATGAGGATTATTGATAAGTCTAAATATTTCAGATTATTTTGATATTCTTTTTGAATAATCTTTACAGATTTATTCAACAACAGTTCAAAGGCAAAAGAAATTCACCCATCAAGAGTTCAAATTGAAACTGAAATCCAAAGTCCCAAGCTACAGCAACTCTAATTCAAAATGCAAAGTTCAAAACCAACAACACTTCATAGCCAATAGAACTCAAGTTTATCACACTTCGAATTGTTGCATATGACTTGTTGCATTTTATTTGTGATCATATTTTAATACATTTTAATGCCACAACCCATAAACAACATAAGGTGGGGATCTAATCATCTTTTCTTGGCTCAAAAATCACCAATCTCATTCTCATTGATTTAAATCTTTTAATTAAATTTTACTAGACATTGGCCACTGCGGACTTTCAAGCTCAATTAGGTGGACTCGTTGTAGGATAACTCCGGTGAACACTTTCAAGCTCGCGAGAGAGGATTTTCTTGTTTAGAATGGGTGACTTAGCCATTGCGACGGTACGTGGCCTGGAGGAAGAACCAATGAGCTTTCTTGTCTAAAAAGGATGACTAAAACTAGTAAGTTTCCGGCTTGAAGGAAGAACCAAGTCGCTTGTTTGACGGGTTTAATCAGTAAGCCTACAACTAGACTAAACCAGTTAGGAGCTGTCTAGTTTTGTCTAGGATTAACCTTAGTTCTTAGGAATTTTTTGTTTGCTAATTTAATTTAAAAACATTTGGTGTATGCTAGGTAGGTCTCAAAATCTTGATTTGATTTCTTTCAATCCTGAACCAGAGAGAATCTTTAGATATAGAACACCACCCACTATCATGGCTGAAGAAACTGCTAAGCCAATGAAGGAGTACTTTGCTCCTTTCACATATACCACAGCTTCTTGCATTCGTATCCCCAATACAAATGCAAATCACTACGAGATTAAGTCCAGTATTATCCAACTTCTCCCATCATTTTATGGACTAAACAATGAGGACCCTTATAAACACTTAGATGAATTTCTAGAAGTGTGTTTCACCGTGAAGATTCAAAATCTTTTTTTCTGACGACGCACTTAGTCTCACCCTTTTTCCTTTTATCTAAAGGACAAATCTAAACATTGGCTTAGGACCCTAAATATGACCATTCGAACTTGCGATCAGATGCAAAAGGAATTCCTCAAGAAATACTACTGAATAGATTGAACAAACCAGATGCGTAGAGCTATCACCAGTTTTGCCCAAAATCCTGATAAGCTATTTCATGAGATCTGAGAGAAACTTAGGGACCTCTTAAGAAAGTGCCCTCATCATGCAGTACCCAAATGACAATTGGTGCAATATTTTTACGATAGTTTATCCGAACCACACTGCCAAATGGCAGACGCATCGTGCGGTGGTACATTCATGACTAAAAATGAAGATGAAGCATGGGAATTTTTTGATACTCTGAGTGACAATTCCATGCATCACACTTCTGTTACTCGATCTGACAGGTCCACCTCCACAATCAAAAGAAAAGTGGTGTTTACGAGTCGGGACACTCAGTAGATATTCACAGTAAAAAATTAGACATTTTGACCCAAAAATTGGAACAGATCCTTTCCGTAAGAAGAGGTCAAGTCTCAATCTTCACACGTCCCACACAGCAGGAAGTGTGTTCTCTCTGTTCCAGTCCAACTCATTTTGTTAATGATTGTTCTATGACTGCACAATACCCAGAATTTGTTCAAGAATAAGTTCAAATAACCCAAGATTTCTTTAGATCAGTTAACGATCCTTTTTCTAATGTACAGTTCTGGCTGGAGGAACTATCTTAATTTATCTTGGAGACCTCAATCTCAACCACCTCAAAACTTTTCGCAACCATTTAAGGCTCTATATCCCAACACCTTCTCTAGGGCACAAGCACCGGTCCCTCCTCCTCAGTCGATCCCTTCCTTTGGTGATAAAGTGTTGCAAGCACTCAATGGTTTAGAAACAAACACACAGTTGCTCTATTCACATACACAATCCATTGTCAAGCTAGAAACTTAAATGGGTCAACTGACTGAAGCAATAACTAAAGAAAATATGGAACATTGCGGAGCCAAGCTATAGAAAACCCTAGGGGGCAGCCTGGGCCTGCCAATACTCAGTCTCCCAATCACTTTCATGAGCAGACTAAGGCTCTGACAACTCTTCAAGATGAACTAGTGAGCACTGAGGTTCAGAGGTGAGTCGCGAATGCCGGCCCCTCGGTCGCCACCTTGGCCTGATTGATGTGAGGTGTGGTTCAGTTCTACCCGGTTGTACCTGCTATCTGTTACCATTGCATTCACTGGAGATGAATGCTTTTAAGTTAGGGAGAATGATGGGGATCACTCTAGTTATTATTTAGTAGTTTTCTTTTAGTTGTTTTGTTTAGTTTTGTGTATTTTCAGTCCCACATTGGTTATGATGGGAAAGTCTTATTTGTAGGAGCCTATATAGGGCCGAAAGTTGTAGTTTTTTAAGCAAACCATGATGAATTGAATTAAACTTCTTTTTGTTGAAGCATGATGATTTGCTTTACAAATTTAATCTTTACATGGTGATGTGCAGAGTGGGAGAGAGATCTCCCGGGTGCTGAAGCCTGAATTTCATCTTTATCCCCTCAAAATCTTAATTTTCTTTCCCCCCTTTCTTCTTCCCTATCTCCATTCTAGATCACCAACCCTTCAAGCTCCCTTTAGGTTGTTGACATGAACACCGAGAGAACACCATTAGAGAATTACCAACGGAAGTCCAATTTGAGAAAGCTGACTAGATAAACACCAAGAGACGGAAGGAAGAATGTCAGAGAAACCGTCTCTTTTTCTTTCTTCCTGTGTTCTTTATTCTATCATCTCTCTTGTTCTCTCTATTTTCATGTTACCACAACACTAACAGTTTCCTTTATATAGTTCTCACTAGGTCCAAAAATGACTTGAGCTATTACTCCTAGTCTAGGCAGGAGACTTAAACAAATCCTCCTAGGACCTTCTAATTGGGAGTAGAAGTAATCATGAAACATAAATCCTTTATGGAGTTTGAGACAAGCCATATAACACTACAATGTAGATACTCCTCCTAAAGTACATGGAGTTGATCTAGGCAACTGCTAGCATATATTTTACCAACAACGGAAATTAGAACAAGTCTTTAGGCAACTGTCAACTACAAAGAGACAAATCCTTGGCATTTGCTAAGCTGCAGCTGGCTTTCCTAGGATTGAAACTTTATTTTCTCCTCTTCCACCCATCATAATCATTTCATATCTAATATAGACTTTTCATAACTCATACCTGATATAACCCTTCACTCCTGCATATCTGCTAAGTTAAAGTGGTGACAATAAAGCTTAATCCAATTTCTGCTCTTACATTTGACAAAATTACATACATGCTTCTTTTCTTTGCTCTAGTTCTATAATATAGAACAGATTCATCTTATTGATTCCTTTGTTGATTTTGGGCTTCTACTGGTTCTTCAAGGCCTTATAATTTTCTTTTACATTATTGTCAATCTATGATAACCTTGTTCTTTATGCTGAAGTATTTTGATTTTTCTATCGGGAAAATGCCTCTGTACTCTTGTTTATTTCATGAGTTATTTATTTAGTCCCGCCTCAACTTTTTTTCATCATTTACCCCTCATTCATACTTACTATCCTATTATGTCCCTTATATCAATATATTGATATTTTTTAAATTAATTTATTCTACAAGACTTATTTACCCTTTTCTTTTTTGGTAATATCTCTAACGAAATTGAATAACCTTTCCTAATATGCAAAACAAAATTGTATTTCTTTTCTATCTCTATGATCTCTCTCTAATGATCTCTCTCACACAAATGAAAGTCTCTCTCTCTCTCTCTCTCAAGAATCTCTCTCAAGTATTTCTTTCTCCTGCAATTCTCTCTCTCCTCTCATAATCTCTTTTCTTTCTAGAACCCTACTTTTTAAAGCAAATCATTAAAAAAACTAAATTATAAAGAGAAATTATTTCATACATGACATATATTAAAAGTACAACATTACTTAATGAGAAAACACATCCTCGTCAATATGTATCATCAAAATTTATATACATAAATGCTAAAATTAGTGGTTATTCGAACAAAATAAAAAAAGAGCATGTAAATGAGTAACTCAAATATTCCAATGTGACAAGGATCTCTATGTTGGCGTTTGAGAAGTGTGGTTGGCATTATATTTCTGGTGTAGTTTTATGAAATCTATTTACTTAAATCGTCGGAGGTGATTCTAACTTCTTGAGAGGCTATGTAATATCTCAATGTTGGAGATATAATTGAAATATCCAAGTTTAATCTCATAAAAGCACGAGTTAAGAAATTTCAAATGTCATGAAATAAAATTGGAATGAAATGAGAGAATGAAAAAAAAGAGAGCAAAAGAATGTGATAGAAATTTCTAATTAAGAGCGATTTAGTTTTCTTAGAAATATTACCATAAAAGGGGAAGGGAAATAGTCTAAATAAAATAAAAAGTTTGAAAACTATCTCAAAATTGATCTAAGGCATAGTGAGACAGTAAGTATGAAGGAGGGGCAAATATAAAGAAAAGTTGAGGCGGAGGTAAATAAATAATTCAAGAAAAGTGCAAGGGTATAGAAACGTTTTTCCCTTTTATGTTTACAACTTTGTCCTTCTGTAATGGCTTTATTTCTTTATTCTATCCATCTATATAAAAATTATTTTCTTTATTTTATCTTAGCTTTTTTAATTCATTCTTGATACTAATCTTAAATACTTCTTGTGATTCTGAAGGTTGGAGAGTCCTAGTGTTAAGCTTCTAGGTATCATGTTAATCATCTCCATTGGAGTTCTATTAACAGGTATTTTGCCTTATTAGTTGCGGTCCACTTTCTCATTTTTGTGCATGTGAATTTATTATCTATGCATGTTGTTGTTTATGTGAAAGTAAAAAAAAGTTCTTTTACTCTTTGAAGTTGGCAAATGCATTCATTGGGTGTATCATAGTATTGAGTGGTCTTTTTTAATTTGTGGCAATGCTTTTCATTTGTTCACAAAGTAACATATAATCAGTTGCGGAGCCAGAACAACTTTGAAATCGGGTTGGGGAGCACTTCCTTATACCAATTCCAATACTCCACCTCCTGCTCCTGAGAAAATGATGACATGCAATCTATCAGAATCATAGGTATTTTATCATCAACCCTAGAAATTTGAAATGAATCCAAAGAAACTAATAACAATTAGGGTTGAATTATAATTTGAGGACTAACGCGTGAGAATAATGGTGATAGGATTAATTTGAAGATCGGAGTTCGCGGGTGCGGTTGGGGGATCCAACCACTCGCCGATATCGCCACACCTAAGCTTGGCTCGTCTCATGTTCAAGATCAGCTCGTTAGTGGCTCGTATACTTGGCTCGGCTCAAATTGGAGATTAGCTCATAAAAGACTCCACAAATTGATATGATCTTGGTCCAGCTGATATGTTGACAAAGTCATCGCCGATAGCAAAGTTCAAGCTTTGCTTGGACTTCCTGAATGTTTGAATCGTGAAGCAAGCACCATTGGATGCACTGGTGAAGACGCCGCTAGAGATTACACATATGTAAGAGAAAGTGAAGAATTTGAATGGAATTTGAGTCAAGGTGGAGGTTGTTGGTTCTATGCCTCAAATCCCTTGACCCATGGTTATCTGTAGCACGTGAATATTAATTCATCCCAACTTTGGAATAGCAACACTTTATGTCAATTCGAATAGTGACAACACGAGTTTCTATTCATGTTGAAACCTATTGGAGTTTGAGATTAATTAGACCAAGTTGGTGCATCTTGATTCATGTGGGCTCTGTTTACTCGGCATGGTGTTGATATTAGCTAGACTAATTGTTTGCATGGACGGCTCTGATTAAATCTTAATCAAGGGTTTGTGGAGATTAATTATTTTGGCTGAGAGCTTCTTTGTATGGTGAGTTGCTTTTTAGTTTTGCAGTCATTGCTAGTTCTTTGTGTTGCAGAGTTTTTTCTTTGTATTGAGAGTTTGGTGAGGACGAAAGAGGCTGAACCTCGCTGTTATTCTTGTAATTCTCTCTTTGATTAGTGAAATCTCTTCGACGTCTTTCTTGTGAACGTCGCCTGATTTGGGTGAACCACGTTAAATCCTTGTGTCTATTTTCTTTTCTTTCTAATTTCTCTTTGTGATTCACGACCACGATCAGGTTATTCAAATCCGACTTTCACACAATATATTGGCACTAGAGCTATCTATAAGGCTTGGGACACAATCTCAAAAGATTAACCTATTAGGTGGAGTAACCCAAACACTTATATGCCCAAGACCATCCCTAAGTCTAACCGATGTGGAACTATTTGTTCGCATTATGCCCAACAATCCCCTCTCGAATAAAGAGTCCTAGCCTCTTTGGGCTTTCCTGTCATCACAGTGAAGGAGGGAGCCAGCCAGCCTAGCCACTGGCTTTCACCCCCTATCCCACAGGGCAGCAGCTCAGGCCCGGTTCATTACTGGGATCTTCCACACATCTAGTCCAAAGTCTAGGTATGGCTCTGATACCACTTTTAAGGCTCGGGGCACCATCTCAAAAGGTTAACTATTAGGTGGAGTAGCCCAAACACTTATATATATACCCACGACCATCCCCAAGTCTAACTGACGTGGGACTATTTGTTCGCATTGTGCTCAACAGTATCAATCCCAATCGTTTGATTGTTCGAGATGGCCACGAAAGCTTCGAACGTGAAGTTCAAAGTAGAGAAATTTACTGGAGAAACAATTTCGGATTGTGGCAAGTGAAGGTTTGTGATCTCTTGGTGCAACAAAGCTTACACAAGGCATTGAGTGGCAAGGCGCAAAAACCGGCATCGGTAACGGATGAAGATTGGGAAGATCTCAATTTGAGAGCAGTCACTATGATCCGTTTTTGTTTAGAGGACGAGGTACTCTACAATATTCTTGGAGACGCAAAATTGTAAGAAAAGCTTAAGAGCTTGTACATGATGAAGTCCTTGACGAATCGGCTATTTCTGAGGCAACAATTATGCAGACTGTCCATGAAAGAAGGTAAGCCTATTCATGATCATCTCAATTTATTCAATTAAAATTATTTGTCATTTACTTAGTATTGAAGTTAAAATTGAGGATGAGGATAAAGCTTTGATTTTATTTTCTTTGCCACCATCGTACGAGCATCTCGTTACAACCTTACCACATGGAAAATAGTCAATTGGCATGGAGGAGGTTACTGTTGCACTTTTGTTGAATGAGATTGGAAGAAGTCAGTTGGGGCGGAATCACAAGCTGATGGATTGTTTGTACGTGGAAGGACAGTTGGAAAAGGTGTTGAAAAGAAAAACCGATCAAGATCTAAATCAAAGGGAAATTTCAGAAGATTTGAAATTATTGCAAGAAAAAAGGACACATTGTCAAGGATTGCTGCAAACTCAAAGGAAGGAAATGACTTTAGATACGGCGAGTGTCACAGAGGATAGCACAGATCAAGACGATTCAGTTCCCATAGCCTATTTGGGTGCAGATTGTTCGCCTGATCTGTGGATTTTAGATTTTGGATGTTCCATTCATATGTCTCCCAATAAAGGCTTATTCACTTCTTATCATGCTTTTAATGGTGGGACAATCCTTATGCTAAATAATGTTGTCTGCAAGACAGTTGGGATAGGAACAATCAAGTTGCATGATGGTGTTGTGAGGACGATTACAGATGTTCATCATGTTCCTGAGCTAAAGAAGAATCTTATCTCTTTGGGTGCCTTGGCTACCAATGGTTATAAATTGTGCTTGAAGGTGAAGATCTCAAGGTCTTCAAGGGTTTCTCTTCTTGTCATGAAAGCTAACAAAGTTGAAAACTTGTATACAGTTTTAGGAAACACAGTTAGAGGTCGAGCTGCATTGTCTACATCTATGGATAGTGACACAGTTGTGACATATGCGACCTGGCCATATGAGCGAGAGCGGTTTGGTGGAGCTTCATAAGAGGTAGCTTCTCAATGGGATCAAGAGATGCAAGCTTGAGTTCTGTGAAGACTGTGTTTTTGGAAAGCAGCACCCTGTGAAGTTCTCTACAATAGTTCATCATACCAAGGATTTTAGATTACATCCATAGCGATATTTGGGGCCCTGCACTAGTTTGGTCCGAAAGGAGGCACTCTTTACTTTTTGTTAGCTTTATTACTGACTTTCCAGAAAATTTTGGATCTATACATTGAAGCATAAATCCGAGGTTTTTGCTACTTTCAAGAAGTGAAATGCCTTAGTTGAGAAGCAGATATGGAGACATGTTAGACACTTGAGGTCCGACAGTGATAGCGAGTATCCTTCTGTTGAGTTCAAGAAGTTCTACAAAGATGAAGGCATCGCTCGTCATTACACCACTCCAGGAGATCCCCAGTCTAAATGAGTCTAAACATGTTGCTGAGAGGATGAACCGGACACTTCTAAAAAAAGCATGTTGTCTGCGTATCGGTTCTAATTTACCGAAGGAGTTTTGGGCTGAAGCACTCTCTACTGCGGCATATCTCATTAACAGGTCACAACTACTGCTATCGAGTGCAAAACTCCAGAAGAGGTATGGTCTAGTAAACCCGCTTATTATTCTACACTTCGTATATTTGGTTGTTTTGCATATTATCATGTGAAGAATGATAAACTTGACCCGAGGATAAGGAAGTGTATTTTCTTGGTTATGCACCTGGGTCTAAAGGTTAGAGGTTATGGTGTTCAGATAATAAGTCTCCAGGCCTTATTGTTAGCATACATGTTACTTTTGATGAGTCTGCCATTTTGCACGAGAAAAGGCAAATTAAGAAGGATGGTGACAGTGAAGGTGGAGCTTGAAGCCCCAGTTCAGTCACAATCAGAGGATAATCTAGTGGAATCTCAAACAAAATTTTGAAAGCTACATCACAGGATTCAACATAGGAGGGAAGGCCCAAAAGAAACAAGAAGCCACCGTTTTGGTATGATTTTGAAGATATGACAGCTTATGCCTTAACAATTGAGCATGAAGAGCTGCTCACTTATCAGAAAGTAGTGAATGCCAGTAATTCTTCAAGTTGGAGATCGGCTACGGAGGAAGAGATGGAGTCTCTTCACAAGAACGACATTTGAGAGCTTGTTTAGTTACCTGAGGCTAAAAGAGCCATCGTTGCAAGTGGGTATTCAAGAAAAGGAAGTTTTTCCAGATACAGGTGGTGATAGGTATCAAGCACGTTTGGTAGCTAAAGCCTATGCTCAGAATGAAGGTGTGGACTATAATGAAATCTTTTTTCCGGTGGTCAAGCACACTTCTATTCGTGTCTTACTCGCATTAGTGGCGCTGCATGACTTAGAGTTAGAGCAACTCGATGTCAAGAAAGCTTTCTTGCATGACAACTTACAGGAGGATATCTACATGCACCAACCCTAGGGGTTTAATATTGAAGGCAAGGAAGATCATGCATGCAAGCTAAGGAAATCTCTTAACGGGTGGAAACAGTCTCCGAGATAGTGATACAAACGATTTGATATTTTCATGTGGAGACGTGGATATGTCAGATCATGTTTGATCATTGTGTTTATTACAAGGTCCTTCCAGATGGCTCCTTCATTTTTCTATTGCTTTATGTTGACGACATGTTAGTTGTTGCGAAGGACATATCAGGCTAAAACTTCAGCTTAGCAAAGAGTTTGAGATGAAAGATTTAGGGGCTGTGAAGAAAATTCTTGGTATGAAAATTTTCAGAGATAGAAAGAAAAGAAGTTGTGCTTGTAGCAAAGGACTTACATTGAGAAGGTTCTCGTTAGATTCAGCATGGATAATGCGAAACTAGTAGCTACTCCTCTTTCAGCACACTTTAGGCTATCAGCATTATTATCGCCTAGCACAGATGCAGACCGTGACTACAAGTCTTGAGTTCCTTCTGCGAGTGCATTTGGGAGCATCATGTACGTGATGGTATATATTCAAGCTGATCTTTCACAGACAATCAGTGTTGTCCGCAAGTACATGCTGGGAAAGGAACACTGTAATGCGGTGAAGTGGATTCTTAGATACTTGAGGGGAACTTCAGATGTTGGCTTGATACTTGATGAAGACACTAGCATGGATTGTATTGTGACACGTTATGTCGATTCAGATTTTGCTGGTGATTTGGATAGGCATAGATCGACAGCAAGTTGTGTTTTTACTCTTGTTGGAGGCCCTATTAGTTGGAGATCGATGCTATAGCCTACTGTTGTTTTGTCGACTACAGACGCGGAAACTGTTATAGAAGCAGTGAAGAAGCATTAGGTTGAGGGGTTTTCTTGGTGAGTTGGGTTTTGAACAAGATGTTACTCTTGTTCTTTGTGATAGCCAAAGTGCGATTCACTTGGCTATGAACCGGACCTATTATGCAAAGACGAAACACATAGATGTTCGTTATAACTTCATTAAAGATAGTGTTGACGATGGTGAAAAGGAACCCAACTAATATGTTGACAAAGCTGTTGCGTGTAGCCAAGTTCAAGCTTTTCTTGGACTTGCTCAATGTTCAAGATCGTAGGGCGCATTGGTGAAGGCATCACTAGAGATTACACAAGTATGTAAGAGAAAGTGAAGAATTTGAATGGATTTTGAGTCAAGGCGGAGATTGTTGGTTCTATGCCTCAAATCCCTTGACCCATGGTGACCCGTAGCACATGAATATTAATTCATCCCAAATTTGGAGTAGGAACACTTTATGTCCTATGAAGCACAGATACGAACACGGACACGGGACGGAGCAAAATATAAAAAAAATATGAGGACACGACAAGAAATATTTTATTATTATTATTATATAAATAATTTATAAAATTTCAATCAAGTAAACAACAAACTAAAATATCAATCAAAACATGCACAAACTATAAAACACCATAAGTTTATAAGAAAATTACAACCAAAGATCATAAGTTTGCAAGTTATCAATCAATTTAACGATTTAACATCACAAGTTCAAAATAAAATTTTAAAGAGGTGCATGATCATCTACTTGTCTACTTGAGGAATCTTCCATTGAAGTCATATTGCTTTAACTTCTAAATACAACAACACAACAATATTATGCTAAAGAAAAGTAACATTTCACCAAAGAAAAATAACATGCCAAAGATATTACACAAGTACACATCAATTAAGAGAGGTACAATCTTATCATCAAGCATACAACAATTCTATCATCAAGCATACTACACATACAACACTCCTATCATCAAGCATGCAACAATTTATTTCAAATCCTACACAATTACTTTCAACTCGACCCAATAAACCCACGACCCATTAAACCCGACCCATTACCCCGTGCTGTGTCTGAACACGATTTCGTTGTGTCTGAGACGCGGTTTGACCGTGTCCGATGAGTCAAACTCGTTGACTCGTGTTGACGTGTCGGGCACGTGTCCGACACGGACACGCCCCTGTTTTGGGCGTGTCCATGCTTCAGAGTTTATGTCTAATTGGAATAATGACAACTCATGGGCTTCTATTCTTGTTGAAACTATTCCTATTGGTGCTTGGAGTTTCAGACTAATTACAGAAAGTTGGTGCATCTTGACTCATACGGACTCTCTTTATTCGGTATGATGTTGAGATCAGCTGGACTGATTGTTTGCATGGATGGCTTTGATTAAATCTTAAACAAGGATTCAAGGGTTTGTGGAGATTAATTATTTTGGCTGAGATCTTCTTTGTATGGTGAGTTGCTTTTCAGTAACTTAATCATTGCTAGTTCTCTGTGTTGCCGAGTTTTCTCTTTGCATTGAGAGTTTGGTGGGGAACCGAGCCTCGTTGTTATTCTTGTAATTCTTTCTCTTTGATTAGTGAAATCTCTTTGATGCCTTTTCAGTGGACGTAGCCTGATTTGGGTGAACCACGTTAAATCCTTGTGTCTATTTTTTTTTCTTGCTAATTTCTCCTTGTGATTCATGAGCACAATCACGATCGGGTTATTCCGATCCGGCTTCCACACAACAAAGGACACAACTCAGAGGGAGGTTTATATCTTTTTGGCAGGTTGGGGGGCTCATGTGACCCCTTACCCCGGGCTCTGCCAATGTGTACAATGTCTTTGTATAAGGCTTTTTTGTGTCATTTCTGCCATCATCGTCTTTGATGAAGAGTTTATTGGGGAAAAAAGCTGTACATTATGCCTGTATATTATATGAAAATTTTCCTTGCCAAAATTAGCAACTGTGTCATAAATGTATCAGTAAGACGAAAATGTTTCTGAACTTACTGGACTTGTAGCAGAAAATATGACCATTTTAGACGATAAACAATAATCTTTTTACTTATAATTTTGGTTTGAATAGTTGATTCATAATCTACATCTTTAAAGACTAGGCCTTTATAGGAGCTCTAGGAATGTATGTGCTTTACAATTGAGTAAAAGATTTACGGAACTAAGTTTTCTCAATCAGTTAGTATTCTTGCGAAGGTCATGCTCATTCCTTATAGTTACAATAGATAGATATCATGTAATCTACCAGTTTTTTTGTCAGGTATATTTATTTTCTGAATATATCATAAATTGAGTTTTTTCAAAAAACTGTAATGCAAGTAGCACTTGCTTAGAAACATTGGGCTTCAATTATGATATATTTTATGTTTTCATCCCACTTAATTGCTCCTAAGCTTCTTTAACATAATGTTGGCTGCTGACTTGCAGGTAAGAATGTCTCTTTATACTTTACATCTCTAATATCCACCATCCTTCCATAGTAGCATGTTGACTGACACATAACTTGTCAGTTGTTAAGGAGACGGAATTTGATTTCTTGGGGTTTGTGTTTGTTATGCTTGCTGCTGTTATGTCAGGTTTTCGCTGGTCAATGACTCAGATTCTTCTGCAGGTATTGCTATTAGTTCACATTTAAATTCAATTTTAGTTGATTCAGTGTCAAGGTTTCTTGGTACACATCATAGAAAACGTAGTTAAAATACTTGTGCATTCATTCTTGTTAGCTATATCTTCTCTGATTTGAACCTAACACTTGTTCTCTTTGCGCATGACTTCCAAACTCGGCATGAAGAAAGATGCCTATGGTACGCATCTTGTTATGTGGTTTCTTATTAAAATTATAGGATTTAGGAAACCATATTTCTGGAAGACGTGCCTAGTAACTTTGTGTGGGCGTGTGAGGGGCGTCTTCTGGCATTAGGATGCATCTGCTGGCTCCTTCCTCTTTCACTAATATGTGAAATTTGCTCTTTATGTACACATAAAGTGTCCTTGGAGCTTCTATATGCATTTTACAAACTTTTTTTGTAAAATTTCGAGCTGTCTAAACATTTGCAGGCCTGAAGAATCCAATTACTTTGATGAGTTATGTTTCTCCTCTCATGGCGATAATAAGCGCAATCTTCTCTCTTGCAATTGATCCTTGGCATGATTTCCATAAGAATATATATTTTGATAACACATGGCACATAATGCGCAGTTGTCTATTAATGCTTATAGGAGGGTCATTGGCATTTTTTATGGTAAGTTTTAGTATTAAAGTTATCTTGTATAGTGTATTTATTATGCTTTACAGTTTATTACACCTCAGATTTTGTTTTATTTTTTGTGTTTTGATGAATTTCTCTGATGGTTTGAGTTATTCTTTCAGCATTATTTAGTTTAAGCAGTTGATTATTTTTCATGTTGCAGGTTTTAACTGAATATATTCTCATTTCAGCAACCAGTGCGGTAACCATCACGATAGCAGGTGTTATGAAGGAAGCTGTCACTATTGTGGTACTAATTTTCTAACCTTTGATCCTTAATAGGTCATGCAATCTAATTGTCCATGCTTATTTAAGTAAATTATTTGCAATTTTAATTATAGTTTCATTCTGACGCTTAATAAATCATCTATTCTCTTTCTTTCCAGCATGTTAATCCTTACGAATATATGCTTGTTTCATAATTTGGACTTACACACTCTCCAATGCACATGTTCTCTTTTAAGGGAAATTCACGTGGAGGTAGTTAAAACATAAGCTTCGAACTTTCTACGGCGAGTTTTGAGGCCTTGTCTCTATTCAGGTCATCGCTCTTTCAAGGTTGAATTTACACAAAAGAAAAGTTTGTTGCCAGTGAATTTTTAGGGAAAATTGGGTGGGTGGGTGAAGAAGCTAACTCGACATCCATTACTCTATCCTCATTAAGAATTTTTAAACTTAATATGCTTTTCTGTCACGAACATGTAGCATTTTCCTAAGTTTCCTGTTAGGAGTTTGTCTGATAATCTCATCTTGTACACCTATGGAATGAAATAAGATAAATTTGGATGATATCAGTAATGGGTATATTACTATTTAACTATGTAAGCGTCCATTGCAAGATAAATGTGAAAAACCTCAAAGTAATTTATTACATTCTAAATCACATGCTGTTCTGGTTAATGTAGCAGAACTAGGATTTTATTGTTACCCTAGCTTATTTTGTCACACCCGAAGATTGAGCACGTGAATACCGTCGTATGTGTATGAGATAAAATCACACAGTAGGGCTGGATATTGGATTTGGTCAGGACTTGGACCCAAACCCCTTACCGGTACCACTTTTGGACCCAGTCCAGACCCTATTATGAAAGGGGCTGGGTCGGGTATGTATTCGCTATACCCACAGGTTAAGGGCAGGGTATTTACTGCAATGACTCATACTTTACCCATCCCCGGCAGGCCCGTACCGAGTCCAGGTGGTATCAGGTATATATAAAATTTCCAGCAGGACTAACAAAAATTACTAAATCAAAACAATCACAAGGAAAAACAAAATAGATATATAATAAGTAGGCAGTAACACAGTACATTCAAGCAGAAATTTGAAATTTCATAAAAGTTAATGTAATGGAAAGCAAAATTATTATAAAACTTTTTAACCAGAGCAAAAGAGAAATCAAAATGAAGTAGTCTTTGTTTGAGGTTAAAGTGTTAATGGTTTGTGTAATTAATTGATGGTGGTTAATTAAGCCTATTACTTTTAATAAGTCAATTCATTTTAACTAACGAATCAGATGTAATGAAAACCTACTTATTAATATTACTATATACTGGTTTAAGTAACAAGTAGTTTAGTGGATTTAAGTCCGGTCTGGGTGGGGGTCAGGTAATACATGTGCTACCCATGACAACCCAATGACTAAACGGAATGGGTCTAGGTCTAGGTTGGGTCTACCTGAAAGGTACTTGGATTTTACCTTGATTTTTGAATGGGTCTAACTTTTAGATGCAGTATATACCCACTCGTAAGTGGGTATGATATGGGTCCACGTCGGAACCAGGTTGCGGTCTGGGTACTGGAAATTTTGTAACAGACCTACACACCCATACAAGGATACATAGTAGAGTTCAATACAAAAATAAACATGTGGTTTTACCTTCAAGTATAAAAATCATCAGTGCAAATTTTATTCCAACTGAGTTAAGTTCTCATCAACTTTTAATCATTCCTGAATTTAGTGACACAAAAAGAAGATAAATCTATTTGGATTGGCAATTATTATGTTATTATAACAGTTCTATTCGTTCTCGAAAGGTTGAATTCAATCATTGCCTCTGTCTAGTGGAGAAAAACTCTAGGCAAACCTTCGTGCACGACTAGCTAACTGCTCTAGATCTAGAAGGGTTAAAGAATGTGATGAGCTAAGAGCTTAAAAAGTGAGCAATACCCTTCCTAGTGGATCAGATTTGTTTACAAGATGAATATGAATACAAAATATAATGGAAGTTGTACTAATAAAATATATTCGAAATAAATTCAAAGTCATGCACTAGAATGATTAGAAAGTTGTAAAAGTATTCATAACCTCCAACACATGCCAAAGTTTACCATCCTTATCAAAAATCAAATAATTCAAATGAATCGAAATGTATATATTATTTTTCAGAATGATATGAAAAATCTAATATTTGAAAATAAATTTAAAAACTATTCTCCAGAATATTAAATCATAGAATGTTAAAATGCATAACATAGATTTAATGCAGCAGACTTGACAATCCATAATATATTTAAAGGTAAATCAGTCAAAGGTAAGGTCACAGTTTGATCTTCTGCCATGGGTTAGAATTAGAGTATACCGGATACCTAAGGTGCACATATCCTATTTATATATATATATATATATATATATATATATATATATATATATATATATATATATATATATATATATATAGGGCTTACTGTACCTCAGCCTGCAGGATGAGAGAGTTTCTCAGCCTGCGGGACGTGGCTGAATATATGCCACACATCGGTCGCAGAGTATGGGCGCCAAAAAAATCAAAAAATCCCGCCTAAACAATCGTGAAAACAAATTGACAAAAATACCCCTTTTATATGACGACTGCGACTTCTAGCATTGAAAAGTAAAAAAATATTCCATGGTCGCATACTTAATACAGAATAAAGAATACCGGAGGAAACATGCTATCGTATATAGCAATGCGACCTCCTTCAGTACTGCGACCAAAGTCGCAAACTTCTTTCTCATTACGATGGTGATAACGAGGATTAGAAGTTTAAAAAATTGTTTGTTTTTTTTTAAATATATATAAATCTGTTTTCTAAAGTTAATTGTGTGAATTACATTTTTTACTACTATGTCTTGGTTGAAATGCTGTACAATTGTTACAAACCTTCATTTTAAATATTTTACGCTAAACGAATATACTGCGACCATGGACGCAGTTAATAATTATATTACTTCACCCTTATAAATTTTTAAAATGAAAGGTTGCGACATTGGTTGCAGTTGCTGGACGCAGACTTAATAAATACACTGCGACCTTGGTCGCAGTTGCTGGACTTTAGTCTTAACCAACAACAACACTGCTACCTTGGTCGCAGTTTCTGACCGTAATCTTAATAAAATAAACGACCGTAGTCTTAATAAAATAAACTGCGACCTTGATCGCAGTTGTTGGTGTTTAGTCTTAATAAAATACACAGCGACCTTGGTCGCAGTTGCTGGTCTTTACTCTTAATCAACATCACTGCGACCTTGGTCGCAGTTGGTGGTCTTTATAAATAATCAACAACAACACTGCGACATTGGTCGCAGTTGATGACCGCAGTCTTAAAAAAATAATCTGCAATCTTGGTCGCTATTGCTGGTCTTTAGTCTTAATCAACAACAACACTGCGACGAGGTGACACGTCACCGCAGCAGTTGCTTAGTCGCAGTCTTTGGTCGCAGTGTCGACCCTGGTCGCAGTAGTTACTGTTTGCAATGTATCTTATGCGACCTTGGTCGCAGTGTCATCTATGGTCATAGTTGTTTTGTTTGCAATGCATGGCTGCGACCAAGTTCGTAGTTTATTAAAAAAACAAATATGCTTTTTATTTATGTTCAGGCATTTATCTCCAGGCATGTGAAAATGATACAAAACGATCTCTTATACAATAAGATTGAGTGTTACAATATAGCAGTACAAAGAAGACTAAACATCAAAAAGATCCCTTGTTGACTAAGAGCAGTGGTGTTATTGAGGTCTTTTTATTTATGTCCAGAAATTTATCTCCAGGCATGTGAAAATGATACAAAACGCTTCTTATACAATAAGATTGAGTGTTACAATATAGCAGTACAAAGAAGACTAAACATCAAAAGAGCAAGAAGACTAAACATAAAAAAAGAGCCCTTGTTGACTAAGAGCAATCTTCTTCTTGAGGTCTGGTGGCAGCAGAATCCTCCGATTCCAACTGACCCTCCAAAGTGTCGGGATACGATCTTTCGTTGATGAACATCTCTTCACCAGAAGGTTATCCAGTGAGCATGGAGTTTCCTCGATGTCACTTCTGGGGTAAGAGAGGAGGTTGTGAGACCTCACAAGGTATGCTACCCAGCACTATATCCACCACATCCCCCGCCGCCATACCCACTCTGACCATCCGTTATCAGCAAGCTTGACTGGTGCATCAAGTCAGAGCAGATCTCGGTGAGGTTTAAGTCCTCGTCAGGGATCATGACTTATTCTTTTGCGCACGACGAGGACCATGACTTATTCTCTTGCGGACGATGAGGTCTATGACTCCTTCCCTTGTGGACGAACATCGATCAAGTTCGTCCATAGGGTCATCTTCATCCATGGAGGCAGGCCCCTATTAGAGACTCTGAAGAAGGCGAAAATTCTCAGAGCAATTGCTCTCGAATGATGACAGTCTAATTATGGGCTGTTAAAGGGAGAGGGTAGACCTATTTATAGGCAGCCCATAATAACCATAATTAATGGTTCATTAATCAGAATCGTCGGCATTAATGGTCTCCAACCGCCAGCGCCGGTTTGACATTAAAAGACATTAACGCCTAAACCCAATGAAGAGCCGACGCGTGGACAACCGCTTCGGGAAACAACGAATGGTGCGGGTTCGTCAACGTAGACTTGACGTTAAAAGATCTCATAAAATCTTTATGACAGGTCCCGTCTCACGGAGTGACTCCAAGTCGCATCAGACAACAGACAACTTTTCATTTTTCATTTAGATTCAAAAAATGACTTAATCCAAAACAACACTTAATAAAACAACACTTACTTAACGTACTACGACCAAAGTCGCAGTCCATGTAATGCAACCCTAGATTGCAGTTGCTGGCCATCTTTATCAATAACAACACTGCGACCTTGGTCGCATTTAACCATGTACACTGCGACCAAAGACTTTGACTAAGGTCGCAGTTTAAATGTACAATGCGACCAAAGACTCTGACTACATTATATACAAAAAAATTAAACTATAAAGTAGAATTTTATCGCAGGCTGAAAAAATTGATCTGAAAAGATTTTATATTTTCAAAAAAAATTTTATCGCAGGCTGAAAAGGAGAAACTAGATCTTTCAAAAAAGAGGTAAAGAAATAGGGCGAAAAGTAATTTATATCCTATAAAGAGCGGCAAAATAAAAGGGGGGAAAATAATAATAAACAATAAGGAAAAGTTATCGAAAGGGGTATTTGGTAATTTAACTTCTTCCTAAAAGCGGGCCGCAAGTCAGTGAGGTGACAAATTGAGCCACGTCACCTCAGGCTGAGAGAGTACTCTCAGCCCGCGGGCTGATATACATTTTTCTCATATATATATATATAT